>QFET01002117.1:0-55482 GCA_003316355.1 Tuber calosporum
CAAAGGAAAGGCTAACGAGAGTGGTAATAGAGGTACCGGAACATGTACTCATGTTACAATTATCTCTCTTGTGCTTGTCACAGCTGCTCTAATTCTCGCACTTCTTGGTATAAAGAAGACCTACATCCTATGGTCTGGAAAGTGAATCCTCAGCTTTCCATATTCGACGGATGCTTTGTTTCGTAATAGGAATGGCATTCCAATCAAGGCATCGTATTTGGCTAAGTAACCCAGCATTGTTCTATTGCCTGTAGTCTTCAGCCTCCCAATCGCTAAGCTGATGTTGTATTCTTTCTGGGATTCCGATTGTGACCCTTTTATTGCCATATGAATTGTCGCTGGAGTGGCCATTTCAGTACATGGTGTTCCATGTGTGGTGACACAGGGAGCGCTCAATCGGTCAGTTTCTATTGTTCCTGAATCAAATAGAACTCTTGTTTGTTTGCCTCATATCAGGATCCTTCCTTCCAATGCTGTGTGACTCTTGTTACCTATGGGTAGCATATTCTGCACTGAGGCATTGGTCTCAAATTCACGGGTATTGACATCTACTTCATCTTCGGTGCTGACTTCTTCACCTTTATTTGATAAGAGTTCCATCATCAGTATCTTTCCCCTGCCTTTGTCTCCTTTACTAGTGTAATCCTATGCCAAATGTACTTTACCATTGCAGGCAAAGCATGCTCCCTTTCCTCTGGGAGTCTTAGTCTTGCTTCATGCCTTTTTCTTCCATTGTGGCTTGTTATCTTTCTTGGGGTGGTCTTCCTTGTATCGATCCTGCTGCTTATCATTTCATAAATGCTCCACTATCGTGGAGTAACACATCAACTGTTTCTGACTAGGCTAGCATAGTCTGGATTGTTTCGCTAGAATCATACCATGTTTCGAGATCTCGCCTTACTCTTGTATGCATGCACTAGAAGAATCTCATTATAAAGGCAATTCAGAGATGGTGACTTCTGGGAATCACGATCAGTATATCAACAGGTCTGTAGTCACAGTTGTGATCTACAGAGTCCCACTGTTGTTGACTTGCTCAATCTCGTGGATCGTTTGTAAAGGTCATCATTCTGTCTGGATGATTGGACTCATTCCCTTAACTAGTTGATAAGTTGATCTCTGGTCAGGTCTTCGCCATAGTTTTCTGCCGCCTGGAAAGCTGCATTCTGAGCTATCTCTTCTGTTTACAGTATCCAATAGTTTCCAGCTCCATCAGTCTTAGAGTGGACTCTATGTAGCCGGAGGTATAACTGAACTGACCGTTGCAAATGATTGAACGCTTCTGGTTTAAGGTCTTCTCCTTCACCACTGAACCTTTTAGTATTAGTACCATAATGCTAAGCTTCGCTGTAGTTGCTAGTGATGGCTCTCAAGATTTTGTCACATTACTAGGTTCTGGATTCGACATATCGTCAGAATCACCTGAGCTATCTGAGCTCTCTTTATTGTGTGAGCTGCTTGGATCGTCCTTGGGGTTACTCCAAGGTTGTTTGCCCTTCAATCCTTGTGGAGGGCCTGGAAACATGCGTGAAGTTCTCGCTTCCTCCTTAGATAGTTTTCCCAAGGAGTCCGCTAGCAGATGCTTAGCTAGGTTTCAGGATAACTGTCTTCCTGCTTTGTCTACTGAAAAACTGGATGCCTTAGATGAATCACTTGTGTTACTCTGACTACTTTTCTTCTTTGTAAGATCCTGGTGTAGGATCTACCTACCTGACCTCATCTGAAGTCTGTCACCTATCCTGGGCCACCTGGTCGCAGGCCTGAGGTTTCCAAACCTCTGCCTGCTCTTGGCTCAGCACTTGTTGGAGTTGAAAAACTTGTAACGCTTCCCCAGGTGTATCTGGCATCAAGAGGAATGAATCTTGGTAAGGCATAACGATCGTAACTCAGATCCCAAACTATCGTGAGTTCAATGGAGTATTACTACTAGAGATCTCGATAAGTGGTTTACCAACAGTTGATTACTATATCACCAGCCTTTCTAAGTCCAAGACTTACTAGCTGTGTTTTTGTGCGAACTGAAAAGAAGTAACTGCTCAACTAAGTATATTGAAAACTCTGTCTGTCGAAGTCTGCCCTGTCTAAGCTCCAGAGGGGCGGTCTTAAATTCATGATCTGACTTTTCTAAAGTTTTCCATATCTATCTATTTGATTTCCAAACAAAGGATATAACCAAACTCAGCTTGTAGAGTCCTCAATAAAACAAATTCCTCATACACCAAAATGGTATGGTATACAAAATATGTATCATCCCGATACATAACACAAAACATAAAACCTATCGTATATCAGCCTGATACATGAAACCCAAGATAAATAAACTAATTATCAAACAATACTTGAAACCAATCATAAAACAAACTAACCCTTTACTAGCCCTGCTAGTTTTCGTTAGTCTTGTCAGCTTTAACAATAGTAATCAATACCAGTTATAGTACTATTGAAAGGTTTATAGAGTGAAGGGGAACCTTAGGAAGGCCTTTCAACCAAGTTTATTCTTATCTAAGCATCTGTATAATGTCTGAGGACTCCTGCTAACTAAGAGACTACTCTTGAATATATGATGTCTTTCTTCAGAACCGAGACTCAGGAAACCCACAGCTACAATCATTAGTTCTGACTGTATAGACACTCGAATCTAGTAGCCTGACCATAGTCCAGGAAGGCCAAAGGCTTTCTACAACACTGCCTCTATCTATTGACTAGTATAGAGGACCTATTCCTACTCTTGCAACTGCTTGAGCACAGTCCTGCTGTGTTACAGAGTAGCCAATTCTGTCCTGTTGAATTGCCTAGGCATTGCTTGTAATGAGAAAGTCAGAGATTTGTCAGGAAAGCTCGGTTATGAGTATAGGTAAAAAGGTAAAGATTTCTGGTAAACTAATTACTGAATATATTGTTAAGGTCGCTTCTCCGTTGCTTGATGATCCCTTAAATATAGTGTTTTTTTTTTTCTTTTTGATTATCTCATTGAATTAGTGTTTAAGGTACAGAAGCTACATGAAGCGCAAGCTATGGCACAAAGAAACCTCAAAGTACAGTCCGTACTATCCCCCCGCACCTAAAAAAACCCTCATACTGATCAAAGGTTAGGCTCTTGGGTAGAAAATACTGCTAAGAAGAATCAGGCCGTAAATCTCCCAATAGATAGTAAACCCTTCACCTCCCCAGATTAGCGACATAGGAAATAAACAAAGTCTAACAATAAACAAGAACCAAGACTGTCAAAGTAAACAAACCATCTAAGTAACAAACCTTCAGGAACTATCAATTTGGCCAACGGCACAACATCCCAAATCCCACTAATCCAGATGGGTATGCTGGGGGACAGTGGCAATTAAATCCCCAGGCACGAAGAGGAGAAAGAAATGAAGCTGAAGGTGGTCAGTAAACGATACAGGAGGAGGGAGTATGTGGTAGATAAAGTAAATCGTTGTATGCAGCGGAAATTGTTGCAGTATGGTGCCAGCTGAAGGGGTAGCAGTAGGGTGCCAGCCAGGAAGTAGTAGGGTGCCAGCCGATCAACCGTCAGGAGGAGAGGAGAGAAGGGGGATTTGGATAGAAGAGGGGTAGACCCAAGAACCAACACAGTCGTGTCCATGGCCATCTAGGGAGTTATCATCAAAGTGAGAGTGGGGGAATAGACCATCAGACTGCTAAAGCAACTGTAGGCCTGTAGGATGTTTCCCCCTACTGCAACCCTGTCTCCTAGTCATATAGGCAAGTCAGAGGGAATTCTCAACTGAGAAAATGTTAAGCGAGGAAGAGCACAAAGCTAAGTGAGGCAAAGCAAAAGTGGGGTAAAGAGAGGAACCATCAACAAAGATGGCAGAAGAGGAGAGAAGGAGCAACAAAGGGTAAACCCTAATGAGCACAGAGAGGACGGAATCATTAAGACAAATTCCCACCCCCAAGAATGGCTAAAGGGTAAGGTTGAGTCGAATTGAAAGTGGTGATGATTTCTCGTAGTGTGGAGATTTCAATCGCCGGGTGTGTAAGAGAGACGGAGGATGTCCCTTAACTATAAAGATTTTGATTGATTTTGATTATCTCATATATTCGCTGTAAACATACAGGAACCTGCATGGAGCACTACCTATGGCATAAACGAAACGTTAATTCCAAATGTACAAAACAAAAGAAATAACAGCACAAGTTCTCCCCTAGTGATGACCATACCCTCACCGGGCCCAACAATGGCGACTAATTCAAAAAGTATAGAATGAAATGATATCAAAAGAAATCATAACCGAAAGGAAAGTTATAGCAGGAAAGTCATACCACTCAGTCTGAGTCATAGTCGGAGGAGGAGGCTGCAGCGGTAGAAAAAACCGCTGGCATGGTGGGTGGGAGGTACGTGTGAGTAGCGCGGATCTATGAGGCAAGACCAAGGATCATGTCCAGGTTGGCCCAAAGTGGAGAGCCATGGTCCATCGAAGACAGCTTCAGAAGGTAAAGCAGGCATTCTTGGGACTTGGAGGTGCAGTGGAGAATTGAATGCTCAAAGGTTTCATCCTCGAGGTCGCAGGAAGGGCAGGTGGGAGAGCGATCGGCATCGTTCCATGAGGGTTGCATGGCAAGATAGCTCTTGTTAGGGCATGTTTGGGGAATTTGCCTAGCTGTAAAGCGGTCGAGGCCCATGAATGCATGTGGGCATAGAGACGGCTTGTTCTGGTAGTAAGGAGCAGGTGGGGACAGGAGTGTCCAATCAGTAAGGAGGTCCTTTCTGCACTCCTCCTTCATCAATTTGTAGGAGACAGCACCTGGGATTGGAGGAGGGGGGGCTAAGACAGTGCCCGGTAGGTAGTGGGAGTTTATCTGTGGGAGTTTGAAACCATCTGGTGCTACCTTGATCAAGAGGTAGCACATCCCATCGATTGGGAGGTGAGAGCGGACAGCGGGTATTGGCCTTGGTTGGTTCCAGCGGAGGGGGATGTAGTTGGCCCTAAGGCCATGAACGAGGTGGCAGGAAGAGTCCACTGCCTTAAAGTTGGAGAAGGATGGAAATGATGGAGACAGCTGGGCTGCGGCAGGGTTGATCTCGGTAGGGGAGCAGGCCAATCGTAGTGCGGCCATCCTGCGGCGATGGGGGAGGAGCGAGTTGACTGGGGGGAGGCAAGCCTCACAGGGAAGGATGGATCCAGGAGTCGATGACAAGTAGTTCGTGACCCATTGTTGGACCTTGATCCAAAAAACCTCCATCTTCCCCATCATCGCAGCGTTGGGGATGAGCAGGTCTGCTCCGTAAGTCAGGATTGGGAGCAGTAGGCCCATGGCCAGCCTGCGGTTCTGGCAGGGGACTATGCCTATGCCAGGAAGAGAGAGTTGCCTGATGAGACCGAAGGCCCTTTGAGCGAAGGCTAGCCTCTTGAGGAAGTGGGTTGAGGTTTCCATCGAGGGTGAGAACCAGTATCCAAGCCATCGGACTATAGAAGAAGGGTAGAAGAGACTCCCATCATGAGAGACTGGCACCAGTGAGGGGGGAGAGCGATCCCTTAGAATTCGCCAGTGGATGAGTTCTGTTTTGAGGACGGAGAAGGAGACTCCAAGTAGGGTGACCTTCCTGCAGATGCGGGTGTAGTAGTTTTGAAGAAGCTGTGTGTTCCTCCAGTATGACCCAGACCCAACAGTGACAGTAAAATCATCAACATAGGAAAACATAATCCCCTTTGGTATAGACAAGTGCAGGGAGAAAACATAAATTAAAAATCACAAAGGAGAGATAGGAGAGCCCTGGGGGGCACCCACTTGAACAGGCAAGAAAATATTAGGGGAGCCCTGAAAAATCAGGTGGCTTTGCGGTCAGTCAAAAAGGAACGAACCCAAGAAACCATATAAGGAGATGCGCCTTTAGCGTGAAGTAGGGAAGATAAACAAGTAGAGGAAATTTTATCAAAGCCTCCCTGGATGTCAAGGAGGAGGGTACAGGTCTTGAGGCCTGCATGTTGCAGTAGGCGGACTTCGTGTATGAGGGCAGCACATGCGTCCAAGATGCTGTGGCCAGGAAGCGATCCGCATTTGTTTGGGTGGATGAGGCCAACAGTGCGGGCCATTAGCAAAAGGCAGATTGCCATTATCCATTCCAGAATGTAGAAGATAGTTTCTAGGAGGACAATGACTGGAAAGGACGAGAGGGAGTTGTAATCAGATTTGCCGGGCTTGGAGAGGACAATGCTATTGGCTTTTTTAAGTGAGGAGGGGTGGAAGCAAGAGGTCAGCAGGGGACCTAGTAGGGAGGTGAGGAAGGAGGGGTTGATATTGTTGATCCTCTTCCATATACCATAGGGGATCAGGTCGGGCCCAAGGGCTGAGGTGTTGGAGGATTTACGAAGGGCAAGGGAGACTTCCTGTTTCTGAAGTGGCTGGAAGTCCGCGAACGGTCACAGGATGGATGGCGAGGTTTGGGGATCTTTTGGAGGAAAAATGTGATGCAGGAGGCAGGTGTTGACTTCGACAGGTGTCGTGGCATTGGGAAAGGAGGTAAATCGGTCAGGGGGGTGCCCGCTAGCGATCCTGCAGACAGCCCTCCCTGATTAGGAGTCCAAGAAGGCCAGGAACGAGTTCCAGTGTGATGCCTTAACCTTATTAATGGCCTTGAAATATGCAAGGCGGGAGGCAGGGGCGCTGTCGGAGGTGGTGGTAGTTGGGGACATGCATAATATTCTTGCCTCTCTGTTGAAAGCTTGGCGCAGCTGCGATAGCTCAGCTGTCCACTATGGCTTTGACCTGAAGCAAGGACATTTGTTAGGTGTGTGCCAGGCTAGGAGGGACGTGATTATGCGCAGGTGGCGGTCGAACCAAGCACTAAGTAAGGTTGAGGTAGGGTGCAGGGGAGGAGGTGGGACTGACAGATCCTTGATGAGAGGGGAGAGTGTGTGCCAATCTGTTTTGGTCCAGTTAGGAGTGGGGTCAGGCTGTCGTAGGAAAGGCGTGGAAAGGGTTATTGTCATTGGGACATGGTGAGAGCCAGTCAGTGAGAGGGTGACACCCCATGAGCTAACAAAGGGGGCAAGGGAGGGATTTGCGAAGGCAAGGTCTACGACTCCAGGTCTGGATGTGCCATCGAAGGGGAACCTAGTAAATACACCCGGTGTGTTTAAAAGTAAGTAGCCTAGCTCAGAGGCCAGCTCAAAGTATGGGGAAGAAAGATTAAATTGAGTTTCAGAAAGGACCCTTAGAGGGTGGAAAAGAGGATGATGGAGGTTCAGATCCCCAACCGGGAGTGTGGGGAAAGCGTGTTCCCTGAACATGGAAGGTGGGGTGATTGTACGGGTGTGGGATGAGGACCCAGTGGTTGAGTAAGCATTGTAAACGCGGAAGACCTGATAAGCTGAATTCAACAGGCCTGAGGAGGACTAAATATCAATTGCCATAAAGTCCAGCCGGTCGAAGGGGACGGGTAGTAGTGCAACAACTTGCATGAAATCAAGGAGAGCATAAAAGGCCACCCTAGGTTTGGCACCTTTAGTAGTAGGTGGGGAAAAAGACTTATGAGAGGAAAATATTGGTAGTCTCCCCTTGAAGAGTGGAGGATCCTGGAGGGCGACTAAGTGTGGGGGGGTGGGAATAGCCTTAAGGCTATTGAGTAGGGACAGAAACACATTCCAGGTCTTAAGGCAGTTCTGCTGAATGAGAGTGAGGGTAGTGCCTGGAGCCTGTGTCAGGAAGGGGGGGTACATTGCGGGACTCATTGGCGAGGAAAGCCCGATTGGCCATGTGGGAGTGGAGAACTGGAGAGCCTGGTGGGGACTGGTGCATCAGATTTGGGGCGAGGGTCACCTGGAGTGCCAGTTGGTGGGACTGGCTGTCTGGAGGTTATAAGATTCATGGTGGCAGTGGTAGGGGAGGGAGTCCTGGGTGGGTCGGGTAGGGTGGGTACATCCTGGTCCATGACATCATCAGGACCTGGAACACACTCAGGCTCAGAGGGTGCGTCATCATCAGTGGGAGGGAGGGGACGGGATGGGCAGGAACAGTCTGTGGCAGGATGGGCTCCTGCACAACTAGAGCACATGACGGGGGAGGCTGGACAACACCCTGCAACGGACTTAGTGTTCCCGCCCTTGGGGCATGAGGGATTAGGGCAGCGCTGGGCCGCTCATGTATGTGGTAGATCACACAGGGGACTGGTGGGGGTGAAGGCTTTGCATATAGGGGAGAGGTGGCCGTAAAGCCAATACATCCGGCATTGCATAAACTTCCCAGAGGAGTGGGCCTTTTCAACTTTGCGCGGATGTGAGAAGAGACAGATGGTGGAGCCAAGCCTGTTGACATCATCAGGGGCCTCGGTGACTACTTCAGACATGGTGGTCTTTGATGCTCGAATGTCAAGGTCGGTTTGGAGGAAGCATGCTGCGTAAATAACGACCTCAGTTGCATTGCGAACTGACTCAGAGAGGGCAGGGAAGAGGTCAGCCTGGTCCTCCGGAAGGTAGGCTGTAGGTAGGCTGTGGATGGCCAATTGGACCTCGTTTGGGGCGGGGCGGAAAGGACCGTAGGGGTTGTTTTCTACTGGAAAAGCTTGGCTAAGACAGTTAGTCATGGCTTCGTAGTTGGGTGAGTAAGCAGTGGAGGGTGTGTGAGGGTTAGTGCCCAGGAGGGTGAGAGATCCTTTAGTATTGACACGTGCAGAAAAGGACAGGGGACAAGGGAAGTTGTCCTGCCTCAGGACAGCAGCCATCAGGTTGGGGGCGGTGGCTGCCTTAAGGTCAGCATTAGCATGAGGTGCGGGAGAGGTGCGAGGGGCGAAGAATCTGCCCTCGGCGGAGTGTCACGGTGTTGGACCCCGAGACTGAGGGCTGCTCTCGTTGGAAACTGCGACTTGTGCCGACATTGCGTTCTTCTTCCCTTTGCCTTTGGTACCTGGTGCAAAGGATGGTCCTGCTGCAACAGTAGCATTGGACTTGTTAGCCAGACAGGACTGGGTGTGCGTAGGTCGGGTATTGAAGGATGAGGGTTGTGAGCGAAACTCCGTTAGGTAAGGGTATTTGCCTGCCCTGCCCTGTTGGCCTTCCCAGGAGAATGGGTGGCGGACGCCATGTGCGGCAGGGTTGCCATACCACTGTTTTTCAACTCTGTCATAGCAGGGGAGGTCTGGGTCGGGGCCTTGATTTGCCTCATGTGCAGGGTGGGGTTTATGGTTGGGGAGAGACCTAAGTCGAGCCGGAGCGGGGCGAGGGGGGAGCGTGGGATCAGGAGAGGGTTGTCAGGCAGTGGCTCCTGCCGTGACGCGAAGGGAGAGGTCCCTGACTGTGGGCTCCAAGGCTGCAATCGCAAGGGGGCTAAAGTTGGGGGAGGTGCGGGGGTTGAGAAAGCGTCCCTTAACTATAGAGGACTGTTAGCTATATTTACAATTCTCCCAGCACATATATTAGCCATATATAAGAAGTATTCTTAGATTCCCTGACCATAGTCATAGAAAGTAGAAACCACGTTTGACCCTGATATTGTATGCCCCACTCGGTCAAATGAGCCTCCGAACTATCTAATACTCTGTAGGTTTCTACCACTCCACCAGTAGATAGCCTTCAATCCATTTGCCTAATGAACTATGTTCAATTTGATGTAACCCTGTTGCTAACATCCTACGGAATATAAGTTGATCAATCTCGATGTCTGTCTTTTTTGCATATATGCACTCTAGTGCATATGCATTCAGATTACCAAGAGTCTTATTTCTCCTTGCTTTAGAGTCTAGATCTTTCACCAAGGCTGAGCAGCTCTGCTATAGACACTACTTCTTGCATGCATAGGTTTTAGTCATATATTAACCTTCCGGTTATATATAATATCACATCAAATTATTTGTACCATATCCAATATAGGTAACATCAGCAACCACCTTCCAGGCTTCGTGCTGAAGCTATATAACCTCTTAGTACTCCTTCAGGTCGGGTTAAAAAAACTTCTGCGATAGCTTGGCCACAGGAGGAAAAACCTTTAGGTAGATGCTACTTAGCAGAGCTTTGGTATCTACGGACTTTCTCTGTGATAATCTTCAACTAATTCCAGAGCATTTTGTAAGTGCACCGGTCGTTCCCAGTTGTTCCCATTATGAGAACAACCTTTCCATTTGACAAAGTATTGAAGTTCTTGAATAGTATGTGAATGTCCTCTGAATCTTCGCTCATAACGGATTAATTCATTCTTAATGATTTTTTCTACTTCCTATTCTTGGTCATCTTCTATATCTTCCAGTCCCTGAGGTGCTTGTTCACAGCCTGGTCCAACTGATATATGGTATGGGTCCAGGAGCGATAGACGGAAGTCAGGATGAATTTTTTATCGCTTATGTATTTCCAATATGTATGCTAGGTTTCTTCGTTGCTCTAGGATTTTGAATTGGCTATATAACTTTGGTGCTAACCTCAGGGATAGTCGCTTAGAGCAGATATGCTTTGCTTTTTGCATAACCAAAGCACCAATTTTGAAGTCTGGTTAACTGTGAGCCTTGCAGACATCATAGTTGTAAATTTGTTACGGGGTAGCGATTTCGGTACTGTTGAATTGTCTAGGCCGTGCTCGTATCGAGAAAATCAGAGAACTGTCAGGAAAGCTCAGTAAATGGTATGATAAAAGATAAAAGTTTCTCGAAGGTTTATTATAACTTGTTAACTTCATATATTGTTAAGGTCTCTTCTCCGTTGCTTGATGATCCCTTAACTATGGGGTTAGATTATTGATTTTGATTATCTCATATATTAGTTGTTAACGTACAGGAACCTGCATGGAGCGCTAACTATGGCATCAATGACACGTTAATTCGAAACGTGGAAAACAAAAGAAATAAATGCACAAGTTCTACCCTAGTGATGACCATACCGTCACCGCGCCCACCAAAGGCGACTAATTCAGAAAGTATAGAATGAAATGATACCAAAAGAAATCATAACCGAAAGGAAAGATATAGTAGGAAAGTCAAACCACACAGTCTGGGTCATAGTTGGAGGAGGAGGAGGCAGTAGTAGCAAAAACCGCTGGCATGGTGAGCGGGAAGTTTGTGCGAGTAGCGCGGATGTATAAAGCAAGACCAAGGATCATGTCCAGGTCGGCCCAAAGTGGAGAGCCATGGTCCATCATCGACAGCTTCGGAAGCTAAATCTGGCGTTCTCGGGACTAGGTGGGGCAGTGGAGAATTGCATGCACAAAGGTTTCGTCGTATGAGTCGCAGGAAGTGCAGGTGGGAGAGCGATCGGCATCATTCAATGAGGGTTGCGCAGCAAGATAGCTCTTGCCAGTGCGCATTTGGTGGATTCGCCCAGCTGTGAAGCGGTCGAGGCACATGAAGGCATGTGGGCGTAAGGACAGCTTGTACTGGTAGTAAGGAGGGGGTGGGGACAGGAGTGTCCAATCAGTGAGGAGGTTCTTTCTGCACTCCTCTTTTATCAATTTGTAGGAGACAGCACCTGGGATTGGAGGAGGGGGTGCTAAAACAGTGCCCGGTAGGAGGTTTGAATTAATCTGTGGGAGTTTGAACCCGTCCGGTGCCACATTGACCAAGAGGTAGCATATTCCATCCATTGGGGGGTGAGAGCGGACAGCGGGTATGGGCCTTGGTTGGTTCCAGTGGAGGGGGATGTAATTGGCCCTAAGGCCACGAAGGAGGTGGCGGGAGTAGTCCCCTGCTCTAAAGTTAGAGAAGGATGGAAATGATAGAGGCAGTCGGGCTCTGGCTAGGTTGATCTCGGGAGGGGAGCAGGCTAGCCGTAGTGCCGCCATCCTGCGGTGATGTGGGAGGAGCGAGTTTAGAGGCGGGAGGCAAGCCTCACATAAAAGGATGGATACAGGAGTCGATGAGAAGCAGTTGGTGACCCATCATTGGACTTTGCTCCAGAACACCTCTATCTTCCCCATCATCCCTTAACTATGGGGGGATTGCTAATTATTTATACAATTTTTCCCAGTACTTGTGTTGGCCATATAAAGTAGTATCCAGAGAGACTTCGGCCATGGTCCTTAAAAGTGCATAGACAGTTTGACATTGAAGATGTATGACCCCACTACAGCCAATGATCCCCCGGACTGTTTATTCCTCTGAGGGTGGCTAGTAGTCTACCAGTAGATAGCTATTAATCTCTTTGCCTAATGAACTATGTTCAAGTTGATGCCACCCATTTGCGAACATCATACGAAATACCAGGTGATTAGTCAGGATGGCCGTCTTTGCTGCATATAGGCAGTTATATGCCGATATTTTCAGATTATCAAGAATGCAGAATACGTAATAGATCCAGTTGGATAAACTACCCTATCATCTTTCACCGAGGTTGAGTAGTTTTGGATATGATCCTACTTCTTGCCAGTGAGGATTGTAGTCAATCTAGTCAACTCCCGGCGCTATATACCATCACATATTTACACTCGAATGTCTAGTACCATATCCCATATGTGTAACCGAATTCCTTCCAGAGTCTTTTCTAGTGATTCCTTTGCATTTTCATGTATCGTTTTAATCCAGTCAGCATACATAATTGCGCCTGGATTCTGAGCTACAGATTCCTTCATCCATTCTGTTTAAGGATGGTAACTGTAGTTTGCAAAGAAAGGGGTAATTCTATGTTTGCTTGTTCCCGTGTTGTTGTATGCATACAGGCATAATTGTAGAAGGTGGTACCAGTGGTCCTTATCATAGTTGAAAAATATCTTGCACATAACCTCCATGCACTTGTGTAACCTACTCCCAAGTATCTCGAGAATCCCTAAGGGACTGTGAAGATACTATAAGGATAGGGGGAGAAGCGTCGATGGATAGGTCTTCAATAGACAAGGAAAAAGGTGTGGAAGTAATAGGGTGACCGTTCAACTTGTAGTATTAAAGATGATAGTCCTGTGAGGCTTGAGAGTCCGAATCCTTAAGGGATTGCAGGCTCTGTAAATACAAAAGATTGTAGCTAGGAAAACTAGACAGAAGCGCAAAAATCCTGTCCAACAAACATGCTAACAGAGGCAGCATACCAAGGTAACCATATTCCAAAGACAGAGGGTTAAAAGCGACAGGATGGAGCTAACAAAACAAGTAATGGAATCCAAACAGGAAGGAACAAGAGATCGCTACTACTATACAAATCCAGTAGGTATAGCAGGAGGATAGCGATACCTAAATGGGTTGAAGCAAGGAGGGGTAGTGATAAGCAAAACAAGAAAAGAATAACCAGTTAGGATGTCATAACCAAGTAGGAAGGGACAACCAAATAGTAGTGCTTATCAGGTATAAACCCAAATAAGTAATAACCAACATCAAGTCAGTAGTAATAGTAGAAACATAATAGGATTCCGTTACATTCCCCTTAAAAGAATCAAAACAAACAAAACAATAAGGAATATCCTAAAGGGCTTAATGACCAACCCGCCTTTGGAGCATTCCACTCAATTTCAAAACATATAACTTAATTAGTAAACATATATCCATCACTGGTGTCAGGACCTTACACCTTTATTAGCCCTATAGCAGCAAAGACAATACCATTAAGCAGTTAGGTTTCCATCTCAGATTCGTCCAAGATGGAGAGTGTTGTGCTAGTATCAGATTCTGAGTAGTCTGAGTCTTGAAGGGGTTTCCAAAATCCGTCAGGGTCAAGCTCAGGTGAGAGGTGCGTATAGCCTGGTTTCTGAAGTGTCCAGGCAGAGAAAGTCTCATCAGCAAAAAAATTCTCCCTCATGTATTACCTATATATCTCCCTAAACAGGCAGGTAATGCCAGCTCCCCCTGTCCTTCCAGTCCCTCGCGTAATTCTATCATTGTCAGAAAACTCCTGGGGCCTCCCCACATTTCAATCCAGACCCCCAACGTCATTCATCCCTGTCTTTTATCCATAGACCTGTACTTACTTCACACCGGAATCCATCCCGCCTAACTGACCTCCGTTTTTATTTGGCTTTTCCTGCTGTGACACTTTGGACGTTGTGCGGCTCATTTTCCCTGTCTGAATCCGGAAAACCTCTGCGTGTCTCCGCTCCCAATCATAACTCTGCACTTTCCCTTCCCCCTGATTTCTCCGTTATGGACGCCGTCCCTCTGGGGACGTTCCTCACACCATAATATGCTCTCTTCCCACCTGTGTCGTTCGCATATATACCTTCGGTGTTTCCATAGTACGCGTTTGTAATTAATTCTTTCCCGCCACACACTGAAGTCTGTACTCAATCCACTCCTCATCGTCTTCTTTAAGACGCCATGAATTCCTTAAACTTTACTATTTTATTCTCATCCCTGCTCGCTTAGAAAATATCATTATACGTCTCATTTGCACCGCTCTGTGTTCTTTCGAATGTATTTATCTTACTTTGTTTAATATATTCTATTAAATGTTTCTATTTCAAACCTATTATTTACATAGCAGCGTTTATTATCTACTCCGGCACCCTCTGGTACTAAATGCGCCATGCCCATTATCCTTTTGATGCCAACTACCCTTTCCGCTGTCCCATTTGGCCCTTTGGCTGTCCCCTAAGTGACGGTAACAAGTCCTGTAATATCGCTTAACTTCCCTGAATTCTCAATATAGAGTCTATCTACCAATACCAGTCTATCCACATTACCCGTTGTTAACTCTCGAACCTTCCTTATTGATACCAAGTGCGCAGGGTAATAGCCTTTCAACGCCCCATAAATACTTTTACTACCTGAATCCACCCAGACCCAATCGTTTCTATTCCGACCCGTAGACCTCCAAAGTTGAGTGCCTGTACACCGAAGATAGTGCCATGTAACCTCTCGCGCATCCTGAAAGTCCTCAACTGGAACGCGTAAAAGCCGACATATCTCGACGGGAAACTGCTTGACCGTATCCAGATCAAGCTGTAGACTTACAGATGATTTCCGTCAATAATAGTCCAGTAAAAGGTGGGGGAGATTTTTCAACGTCTGACTGAATTGAGAAACAGTTCCGATCGTTGCTGTAGAACCCATTGGTTACTTAGTTACGGATCCTACATTCCGCTTGTACTCCTTGTCACGTTGTTCGTCCTCAATAGGACATGGTAAACTCGCTTCAACATTCATTTCATGAATTTTGAAGCTGTCAAGCCTAGCATACATTCTCAGGATTTGATGGCTCGCATCGTTTTTATTTTACTGCCGATAACCCTCTTTGATCATTGTTTGGTGATTTGACTCCCCCGACTCCGTAGAATATATTTGAATGTTCCCAAAGCGCCCTACATGGTCCCCAAAGTGACTCAGCAGGTGTATTTTAACAAAGTTAAAGTCTACATCCTGATCATAGATATCAGCGACAATTCCTTTTAAATCGCGACTCTGTTCGTCCGCAATACCACGTCTTTTGGCTGCTGTGGCTCGGGAAAGACAATGTTGATTAAGTACTTGGCTATTCTTACCCCTAATCCTCGTACTCACCTCTAGCACCTTTCTCGTGGTGGACTTATCTTTTCGGTACTACTTAAAAACATCTTTGTGATTGTGAAAGGCTTTTAGGAATTGTTCGAGGTATTGAATCGTCTCATTGGTATGGCTAGTATATTGTGACATTAGGGTAAAGTCCACTATCGATCGGACACAGGCCAAAGCTTTGGTAAATACGAGACGTTCTACGGCACTTGGACGACATAACGAAGCTGCAAATCACGGTAGTATTACTTTAACCAGATTCCTCATCTCTTTTCCGGTCCACTGCGAGATCCGAGTGTATTCTTTGTTCAGCGCAGAATAACCGGGATAAACAGCCAAACTCTTCCAGATCGCATCGAATCTATGTAACCCATTGAACCTCTTTAGAAATCCAATTACCCATTTCATAAGGTGTGCTTCAAATATTCTGAGGTAAAGAACGTGAAGAATATCGGGTTAGGGCAACTTGTAATGTTGAATGTTCGGAAGACCCCAAAAGGCGCTTGACAGCAATTTGAACCCATGATCTGTGAGTATTTGCCCTGCTTGCTTGTCGTAATCGCAGTACCAGTTGAAGAGAATTTAGTATTTTCTATAATCTCGTTTTGCCGCGGGGCGTCTCAAATGGGAGCCTAATTGTTCTGGTCGTACCTCACAGACAGCGCACTGATGCAGTTGAATACCATGCAATGTGACGTTTTCCAAGATGATCTGCAATCCAAGCCGCAGGACGTGGAAAACATAATCTGACCTTTCCATCGGCACATTCAACCTTACTTCCGGCGTTTCCCAATGCAAGCTTTGGCGCAAATATCGCTTCTATCAAATCACAAAGAATCTCATTGTTGACCTGCCTTTGCCGTGCATCTCGTGCTGCTACTCCCAACATCTTCAGTGGGACGGGCAAAAGCTCCAAAAGTACGGTCGCATGTTTCGAGGCCTTATTCCGTGTTTTCGATAGGATATTCCCAATTGTTATATAGATTGGCCAGGCTTTCTAATCTCAGGAAAAATTCGTTAAAAAGGTAACCTCTGAGGCACATATGATCGGTACAAGTGTTGCTCCATCAGGCAATGTATCCTTTGTTCGCTGATAATTTTAGGTTCTGACACGCGGTGTGCATGCAGCGTAGAACGTCGCTTTTGAACCTACCTGTATTTCCCACCACCAATCCGCCGTGTGCATTTCAGAATAAACTCGCTGTGGTGGCTCTTCACTATTCCATTCCTTGACCGGAGCGTAAACTAAATCTTGTGCAAAACATCTTTGACTAAGTAGATATCTAGCACAATCAATAGGATTGCGGAAAAAGAATTTCTGAGTCGAGGAAGCTTTATCAGGTTCTTCCCTGTCGGGTATTTCTTATATACGGTCAATATTGGACGTTCTGTGGGTAGATTTACGTACAGCTTCACTAAACGATACAAACCCCTCTTTCCAGCTCTTCATCCCCATACCAGATTCCATCTCATCAACAGCCTCAATGAGCCGATAGATAGATTTAATTAAACTGTCTTCGGGCCCCGAGTTCACCTGGAAATATTTGTTGATGTGATCCTTTGGTACCTTCGCTTCAATAAACTAGTGCGCAAGCTCAGAGTCAGACTTGGTTCTGAATGGTAGCCACATCTCGTCTTCACAATTTTCTCGCTGTACAACGTCCCGTATAGATCTCCCCGCAGTGGCGTGTTTCGTCGGTATGGGTAATCCAACCCATTGTGCCCTTCCCTCAGTAGCAGAACAATTGTCGCTTTCCATGTCCGAATCGGCGGTGTTTGCGTCACTTTAGAGCTCATTTATGTCTATATTCAGTTCAATATCTGGGAATTCGTTACTGATCAGATCGAAACGTTGGTCAGAGTCAACTGGTAGCGTGATCTGAGTTTGACATTCTTCGTCGCAAATGGGCTGTTTGAGTGTTCTCCGACATTGTACAAAGTCAAAATATGCGGTTTCCATATGGTTTCTATACCATGTACTGGACTTGTATTTTTTCCTGCAGTTTGGGCACTGGGACTCTTGTACCATTCTGTAAGAAATTAGTTTTAATGGGAAACAGCACAATGAAGACACGAACAAACCAACCTTACTTTCAGGACTGGTCTGACCTTGTACTTAAACACGTGTGACAATCGGATACCTAGCTTCTTGACTGGAGCTGCACTTTAGAGATAGATGGTACCCGAGAAGGTACCAATAGAGCGAACCTCGTCTCACTAGATCTTAGAGTTAGAGATATGGTAGGGGGAGAAAAAAAAATCGAAAACTATGCAGATACACGGTATGGCCCATGGGCGCTGCTGTGTTTTTTCTCACCTACCCCTGAGCAAAATTGTAATTTGGGCACAGATCGTGTCCGTTCTTCGGCCCTAAACTCCCTCCCCACAACCTAACCCAAACTAGACCTAGGGCCTTTGATCCAGAGAACATCTCCCCTTGATTTTCTATATTTATCGTAGCACAAACAATAAGAATTTATCTTTGAGATCCTGAACATTGTTCAGCTCATTGCAGACTTTGAAAATGCTAAACATCATGTCAAGTGCCTATACGTGAATTTCCCTTATCCGAACCTATACCAAGATATCAGGGGTAGTCCCCAGCCCACCAATCACATCGCCGTACCTTAATACCCTCTTGAAAAGCTTGTTCAAGTTTGTTCGACTTACCTTTCAAGTGTACAAGCTTACTTTGTAACCTTATTGTAACCGTACACCTGTACTATTTTGTACAAGCTCAGAAGAGCATTCAACATTCAAGATGTGACTTTCAACGGTCTCTTTCAAACTTGTCAGAATCACTAGAACTCTTTATATAGTGACAAACACCTTGAATAGTACGTTCTTCCTTGTTATATAGACCAGCTCTACCCTGCCCTTTCTCTTTCCTCTTCTTCATTCACCAAATCCTCTAGCAGCCTCTAAACGTCCTTTTCAAGCCTCAAACAGCGACTTTTGTCTTTACAACAACATCTTATACTGCCAGTACGGTAATTCTTTTCCGTGATCATAAAGTCTTACTCACACTTCATGCCAACCCACATTAAGTCTCATACATCGTTCCTAATGTCTAAAATGAGCCGTTCTCAGGCCTTTTATTAGCTACCGTATACTGATCGCTGTGCGCAGAATCACTTACCGTTGACGCCCTCAGTCACTTCTCCCGGTAGCTTTTCTAGTATAGCTTTGTCATCCCGGGCATCTTTTTTAAACCCTTGCTCGTCCGCGCGAAAAATCCAGTCACGGTAGAAACAACCGTTTTCGACTCCATAAAGGTAAGTTTATTACCCGATTCATCTTCCTTGACTCTTTCCTTTCCTTCCTCATCCCCCAGGAACAAACAAACACAAACCTTTGAAGCCTGGCCTTGACCCATTCCTTCAGGGATGGGTGAAGGCCTTGTTAATCCTGTGCACGGCTCGTATGGGTAACTCTCCGTCTTTTCTTAATTGGAAACAATCACTAATCACTACTCTCAAGATAGATTAATGGCTCCCCATTTTCGGCTGTGAATCTTCTTCAAGTTAGTCCCCTCCGCGTCTTATCGGGACCTTTCCCAAGATAGATTAATTACTGATGACTATTCGCTAGATCTCGTGCAATTTTCCGTCCTCTTCTGCACGCCAAGAACATCCTTTCTTAATTAAGGTTAGTCATTTGTGCCTCTCATTTGCTCCTTTTTACGGAGAATCTGATTGGTTGCTAGAATGGCACGTCCCACTACTACCGCGTTCCGTACTGAGGACAATCTCTTTGGTCCTGGAGGCACTGTCGCTGGGAGGCGATACTGTGACCTTCGGACGTTCATTCTGGGGAAGGTCCAGGAGAAGGGTATCACCAGCGGTAGACAGGCCGGCGATATCCTCTGGGGTCAACTCAGAACTGAGGTCGTTGCCCACACTACCCTCCAAGGCTTTCAAGCTAAATGCAATTCACACCAGAACGGCCTATATCAGGCATTCCACGTCGCCCGGGATGCCCTCATCATTGACATGCTGAAGAAAGCAGCAGAGTCTTGGAGGAATGCCAGACTCAATTCCGATGATGCGCATGCCGGTGAGGATCAGGGCGCCGGCGGTGCTTCGGGTGCCGGATCGTGGGGTGGAAGGGACATTGCTCATCCCCAAGGAACTCTTCACGAAGAGAAACCAGTGTGCATAATATTCATTGAGACGTCAGGTGCCGTTGCTGGGCAGGCTCGCCAGCTGCCCTGGGTTGTGCATGGTGGCAATACGCCAAACAAGACTTGGCTGGCGATGCTCCTGTACTACACTTTGCAGGAGCTCGGCGAAGCTCCCTGTCGGTACCTGGATAATTAGTAGCACCCCCGACAGTTCATTGGGAATCTTCGCGACATTCAAGGGACGAATGTCACCCCTGATGCTGCCGACAAAATCGAATTGATCGACGAGGATCAAGTTAATGCCTGGCTTTGTCTTTCCCGATGCACCACCCTCACAGTTGCTTGCTTCCTCTACCGCGATCCTGCTGTTCCTGCCGACGGTGGCGACGCCGTTCGTCCCCATACACCTCTTGATGGGGTCAATCGACGCTATCTCGCCCCTGACCAATTGGACATTGATGAGTTCTACACAGAGCCTGATTCCGACTCTGATGTTGAGGAGTATGTTGGGCGCCACGCCAAGCGCGGAAAGGGCTTTCCCAGGTCTCATGCTGGCTGGCAGAAGAGGATTCTGAGCAATGATCGCAAGGTCATTAGGTTCCATGTGCACTGCCGGGAACTCATCTCTCGCGCTCGTGTTAAGCAGGGAGTAGGTTATATGAACCTTTACTCTGGACAAGATGTCCCAAATGTGGCTCTGCCTATGGGCGTTCCACCTCCCGGGTGCGAGGCACCACCTGTGGGTGGCGATGGCGATGGCGATGGAGACGGAGACAGGGATGGGGGTAATTTGGACGCGCTGGGTCTTCTTGGTTTTTCGGTTGGGTTTCTTTGTTTTACTTGGTTTCTTTGGTTTTGTTTTCATTTCTATCCGCTACTTGCGGGGTCTCCAAGGCTAATTTGTACCTGGCTGCGTCTTCTTTGGACCTTCGGATCGCGGTTCATTTGTTCTATGAACCTTTTTACTCCCGCTCCAACCTGTATCTCTTCGGCGCTTGTTTTCTGGACCTTATTTGTTTGTGCCAGGGTACGTCTTCTTTGGGCCTACGGGTGTTTTTTGTTTCATGGAGTTTCCTACTTTTACTCCAACTAGCATCCATTTGGCGACGGTTTTCTAGCGCTTGTTTGTTTGTGCCGGGCTACGTCTTATTGGAGCCTTCATATGTATTTTCATTGGTTTCTTAGGGCTTTCTTATCTTTTTTTGCTTTTTTGCTTCTAACTGCGAATCATTTTCTTAATCCTGTCTACGCTGTTTTACAGCTTTTCTAGATCCTATCCTGAAGTCCTAGATTTTAGTGTTCTAAATAGTTTTTTTATTTGAATTTAGCCAGTAAGATATAAAGGTTTTCTGAAACGCTAAACGTCCCCTTTCTTCTTGATCTTGTCCTAGTATGTATAATCTAATCTTTTGGAAATCATAAGTTATGCTCGTTCAACCAAGTGACCAGGTATATAAAATCCTGTCCCAGCAGTCCCGAATAGATAGTCTCTATCCGGCCTTGAACCATCCGTAAACGTAGTAATGGAGACGTTCGGCGGCCAAAAGGCTATAGCGTGGACAGGGTCCATGCAAATGATTTACATGGACCTTGAGCCCAAGCCAAATCTGTGCTCTAGCATATAGCTCCTTCGTCCCTGGGGGACGCTGTGAGTTCATTCATCACTTGGAGACCTTTCACGCATCAATCCAATTCCTGCACGCACTTTAAATATTTCATATACACAAAATTATGACGGGAAATACAAGCAGAGGTGAGTTCTGCCATTTAGAGGCCAAAATTAGCTCACCCGAACCTTTTTATATAACACTTGACTACGTTACCAGTAGTCCCCAGAGCTCAGCCATCATCATCGAGATTTTCTGTATCCTTTGTAGAGAGTGGCACGGCAGCACGGGATAGACAATGACCTGTTAATTCATTTGTTGGGGAAGAGGAGCTTACGGAAGTTGACGAGGATGATGTTCCCATTCGTCCCAGAAGGCTCGAAAAACGTCTAGCAGAACCACTGGTAGAGCAACAGCCACGGAGGATAAGGAGCCAGTGGAGATTTGGGAGTGAATCCGATAACTTTTATAATTGCATGCTAATAAGGAAGAGCACTGAGGACTCCCCATCACCGGCTCTGAATGGCCCTTCACAAGGGCTTTCGTCACAGCAGCAGGCAGCACAATTGCATTCAGGCCATCTCAGAGTAGATTCGTCACACCTTTCACCCTTTGATGCTGTAGGGGAAGGAATAGTGCCGTCCCATTCGGAGCGTCGTATTGCTAATCTGGACTTTCTGGCGTCTGATATTGCAGTCCCGGTAACCGTATCATCAAAAATAATACCTTGCATGGGGAGGAGAGGTGAATCTTTGAGAACGCAGCTAATATGGTACGGTACCACACATGGTTTGTTAATCCCTTGGTAAAGCCTGCCGAAAATGATACGCTTCTCAAAAGCTACTGGGTAAAGGCAGCTACCAAGTTGGGTTGGAGAGACAGGGATATCGGGAAGTCGGCAATGACTTTTGTAAATCTTTTGAATATCCCTGAACGTCCCCTTTGGGACAGTGAACGGCTAATTAGATACATTTAGTTGAAATCTAGGCAGTCCAGTGCCAGGTCACACTTAGTTTCAGAGTCCAAAAACATGGTTGAGGACCTTTATCACTTCGCGCATAAAACACGTACCGAAATAAAGGCGCGGGTTACCTATTTGCTGGAAAATGACCAGTTTACACACTATCCAAGTAAACAAGAGGTTAGTAGTACGCAGATCATCCCCAATGAGACACGAAAAGGCTTACCAAGGCAGGAATGTGGTTTCCGGTTGGCTGCGCCAGAAATAGCAAAACTATTGTTTTATAACTGGTACCGGGGTAGGAGAATGCGTTGGAGGACCGATAAAACGTTTCTTAATCGAACTAACTACGCCCTAATATGCCTTACAACGGCCTGTATGTATCATTCTTTGAAGGCTTGGAGTTCCGGATCATTTGTTCAGCCTCCAGATTTCTCAGCTCTGACAACATAGAGTTAGTTATAACCTTTGAAGGTAAAAATAAGACGTTCTAAAGGTTATCGTACTCACTGAGAAAATTTAGATATTTATCTCCGACAGTGTGCAACCTGGCAAGGGCTGCCCCCAGATGGGAGAAGGAAACTCGTGGAAAACACAAAAAAGCGCATCAAGAGGATGCTGTGGGAAAGTGGGTTTGTTCAGGATCAGGAGTCTCGCGCCCCACTTGAGGATAAGGAAGCCGCGGCATATATGGAGTTGGAGATTTCAGGGGATGAGGAAAGCGAGGTGGAGGACATTAATTCAGATCCTGAAGATGGGGATGAGGTTGAGGCTCTAGAGGCGGGATGGGTTAAGGACGAATAACGTCCTATTCGGAATAAATGTAGTATTAAAATAAAATAAAGAAATAATTGGAAATATTTATTGCTTTAATATATACTACTTAAAGTTAGACTACAACCCAATTGGAAAAACTAAAGCTCAGTGAAGGTCGCGTAGAGCCGGGCAAAGGCCCCTAAGAGCTGTGAAGAAAGCACGAGTATGGCGAGAGAGTGAAGGAATGCGACAAGGCAATGGTGCTGCGACAAAGAAAGAAATTTCGTAACCGGATAGTGTTATTATAGGACCGTGAGTCGGGCAGTCATAGGGCAGAGTTGAGAAGTGGAGGGATGGACGCGACAGCAAGCATCATAGATGAAGAGACGAGCCACAGCAGGAAAAGGACGAGAATCGTCCACGTAAGTATTGAATATGCGAGGAGAAGTAGTGGTGTGGAATTAGGTCTAGGTGTAATGGTGAAGGGAAGGGGAGAAATAAGCGAGGGTAGCGAGGAGCAAGAAGACAACAAGAGGAGGTGAGTTTGGGACGTTCAAAGGCACAAAGGGTTTGTGTATAGATGGGCGTAATAGGGATGTGTGAATCAACGCAGGGGGGATCGCATTTAGGCCGTTATGAGGCATGATTGAGTCATGGGGCAAGGGTCCATAACAGAACACTCCAGGGGGAGGGAGGTAGTGCCGGATAAACTAGTGTGGATCAGTCAAAGCATGATTGGACTATGCAAGGGCTCAAAAGGGACGGATAACGTCCAGAGTAAGCCGGATGGCAATGAAAAGAATGGGTAAAAAGAAAATACCGCAAAACGCTGGAGCTATCAGAAGTTGTGGGGTCATGGATACAAGATACAACAACTTGAGTTTTATAATTTGGCCCCCCATCCCTCACATGCCTCATGAGGGATAGGGGGAAAAAGCTGACTTTTGCTGATACTCCCCATGGGACCAAGGGAGTCTGAAAGGTATAGATTCATAGTAGGTATCGAACTAGTAGGATCTGATGAGGGTGCTGGCGCCTTCTAGGTTGTAGAGGGCTTCCCATGTTGCTTCGATTTCGACATAGCCTTTCCAATCGATCAAGAACTGTCTTTTTCAGCGATAGATTCGATCTTTGAGTATCTTTTCTATTTCCCATTGCTCTTGTCCACTGGCATCAATGGTGACAGGTTCTTGGAATATAGGTTCAGGTGTTCCTGGGAAGGCGAAGGGGTTGGGTCTTAGGTAAATGTGAAGATGGCTGCGATAAATCCATGAGTGGATTCCAGCTATCACTGGGGGAAGTATGAGTTTGTAGTTGTTAGGTATGTCAGGTCCTTCGCTCTCTGAGAATGGCCCTAACCATGGTCCAAATAGCTTGTGATTTCGTCCAACCTTATGGACATAGAATTATGACTTGAGGATAACTTCAGTTTCGTTAGGGATCATTGGGGGTCCATCCTTTCTTCTGTTTTCGCAGGAGGTGGTTTGTCGTGCTCTGGCCTTCTTGAGGGCATCTCTAGTGAGTTGCTGGTTCTTCATGATCAGGGAAGCAATCTTGTCTGCTGCTGGTACTGAAGTGGGGAGAACTCTGACACTAGGGAGGAGGTTTGGTAGTATACCAAAGGTGATTTCGAAGGGGGAGAGTTCTGTACTATCGCTGGGGGCTGCATTGAGTGCAGTCTGGACATGAGGTAGGTGGCGAACCCACTTGGTTCCTTTAGGGTTGATATTGTTCCTAAGGCATTGGCGAATAGTTCTGATTCTGCACTCAGTTTGTCCATTGGTCTGGTGATGATAAGCTGTAGCCATGTTGAGATCAACATTAAGATTCGCCATAAGCTGTGTCCAAAAGCGTGAGGTAAACTTGGAGTCTCTTTCAGAGACTAGGGAGGTAGGGAAAGGATGAATGGAGAAAACTTACTCAATGAGGGTGTGTGCTGTTTCAATAGCTGTGATGTTCTGGGAGACTGGTATGAGGTAGGTAAAGCCACTGAATCGGTATCACGATTAGTGACTAAGCAAAGCAGGATTACGCATGACTTATAGTTATGAGTCACAAGGTTGTTATATTTCGCACTATGACAGATTAGTAGTCATGGGGTTTCACATGATACACACTTGTGCAATCATTGTTATGTTGTGATTGGTTGATCGTGCGCATGACTCACATTTGTGAGTCATATGATGTAATGATTTTCGCACATGACTCACACTATGAGTTATGGGTTTCGCGCATGTGACAACTTTAAGGCACATGACTTATTTTATGAGCGATGATTGGTTGGCACGCGGCGAAGTTGACTCTGAAGAGTCAAATGATGGATTTCATACTGAGACTCACCATGAGTCATTGAGGTTGTGTGACTCACAGGTATGAGTCACCAGGGTTAGTGTTGAGGGAAGAGTGCCTATATAAGGACCTCTAGGCGATCTGTAGTTAGGACTCTTCACGCAACCATCTAAGTTCTTTCCTATACAATTACTTTACCTCTTTAACGTTCTATTACCCTATTGGCGTTGTGCGAGAGGAACCATAGGGTTCAGCTATCCAGACAACCTAGGCATAGGCCTAGGAACAATAGTGGAAATCCACCTAGTAATACTCGTTGCAATAGTACTCGTACCCTGGTGTCTGAGATTAGCACCACGCCTCATACCGGTCTATAACAACGGCCCGGTCATTTTCATCCAACACAATGAGAAGTAGTTACCGGTTGTAAAACCAGCTTACCGCATAGGATCGTAACATTTGGTTGCGTCACCTAAGCAACACCTAACTACAAAACGGCAGACTCGACGGACAACGACATTGACCTTACTGAGGGAGAAATCGATACCTCAACTCTTGGCCCGGCACTTGAAGAAGCAATTAGAACTAATCTATCCAGAACCCAGTCACAAAGAACCACAAGTCCGGTGACACCTGACCCTGCCTCACCAACAGGATCTCAGGAACCCTAACCCCAAGACCAGAAAGGATGTCAGCCCGGGACCAGCAACTGCCGGTGGTGGAGCAGGAATCCAACTAGCAGGATTTACAACTGTACAGTTCCAAGAGATCCTGACCCTGATAAACAACTAGCGAGAAACAACCAACAACCGGATCAAGGTCGAGAAACCCCATACCTTCCATGGAACAACGACCAAACTACGAACCTTCTTCGTACAATGCCAATTATACTTAGAAGCGACATAAGAAACACGACATACGGAACGCATCACCTACGTCATGAGCTTGTTAAGGGATGCAGTAGCAAGCTGGATAACCCCATTTGCAGAAGGACGCAAGCCTGAGACCTGGACTATATATGAAGATTTCACTACAGCCCTCAAAGACCAGTGTGTAGATGTCGATGCGGAAAATGCAGCGGGGACAAAACTCGACCGCCTGAGCCAAGGCAAGGAACCAGTCCCGGAATACTGGAATGACTTTCGCCTCACAGCTCCAGAGGCGAATGAGGATGATGGTACACTAAAACGCCAATTCCTTAAAGAAATTAAGCGAAGGCCAGGACGTATGGGCAGTGGACCACATGGTGGCCGCAAATGTCGATGCCCTTGCAACCTGGGCAATCGAAAAAGAAAAGCGGATCAACATGATCAAGCACCTTCAAGGAAACAACAGTACCTTGATCCATCAAGGAGAAACGCCCCGGAACAATAACGGAACCTGGAAGTCGGGCAACAATATGGAAACCCAAGGCGACCCAATAGACCTAGATGCTACCAGAAGGCGTCCATGACTAAACCTCTCACGAGCAGAATTCACAAGAAGAAGGGACAACAACCTATGTCTAGGATGCGCCAGACCTGGGTACAGATTCAGTAATTGCTACAATGCAAGAGATGAGAAGGACTATACTACGCAGTTCAACAGCAAGACCAACAATAATCGCTGGAAACCACGAACCAACCTACACGAAATCGAGATCTGAGAAACACCTGAAGAATCGGGAAACGAAGAAAGTCCCCAGTAAGAGATGGGTGTGGGACAACAAAACCAAAACTATCTGAATTGGTAACATCTACATGGCACTTACAAACACGGGAAAATTGGAATAAGAAAAAGACCATGCCAAGTTCAAAATGCGTTTACATGGCAAGGATAAGACAATCATCATCAAGGGCATGATTATCTCAGGCGCTACAGAAAACTTTATCGACAAGGAATTCAGCAACAAAAACGGCATACGATCAAAGAAAGCGAAAGATATACGGGAAATCTACCTTGCGGACGGGGAGCCAAGCGCTATGGGACCAATTACCCATATAGCGGAAGTACCTATGGACATCGGCAGCCATAGGGAAGTGGCAACCTTCCAAATAGCAGATCTACCCAACCATGAGGCAGTGTTAGGTCTGCCATGGTTAAGAAGACACTACTCCCAGATAGATTGGGAAAACAATAAGATCACCTTTGATAGCGAGTGGTGTAACAGAGTATGCCTCAAAAACTCGCCAGCAGTGGACTTAGTCCCTGAATCGGAAGCCATGGAAGAGAACTATGAGATACAGTTTTCCACGATCTAGGCCAAGGATGTCCAGAACATGAAAATCCAAAGATTGAGCAATATGGCTACACTCCCTACTCAGGGGTCAGCCAAGGCTGCAGGACATGACATGTATGCAGACGAAGGAATTATGATACCGGCAAAAGAACAAGGAATCATCAATACGGGATAGCTATAGGACTACCAGAAGGCACCTATGGGCGGGTGGCTCCACCCAGCGGATTGGCAGACAAACATCAGCTTACTGTCAATGTGGGAGTAATCGACGCTGACTACACAGGTGAAGTTAAGGTGGTCCTGGTCAACCTGGGAAAGGACGGTTACAGAGTAGGGTCGGGAGACCGTATCGCACAGTTGATATGCGAAAAGATTGTCATAGGACAATGTGAAGATATGGTGCAAGTAGCTCCTACTATGAGAGGCGCAGCAGGGTTTTGAAGTACGGACCACCCAAAAGGCCAAAAGATTGAGATCAACGAGATCTCCGCTACGTCATTCGGCAAGTTCTAGCGAAGAGGCGAAGTCACAGGAATCCTCAAGTGGGATTATAAGACAAACGAGCCTACCAGGATCAAAAGGATCAATGTCAGCACCGAATTGGCTATCCAGGCCAAGAAATGACAAGAAAAAGATGAAACCAGAAACATTGTGCCTAGGGAATACCACCAGTACCTGGACATGTTCAAGGAAGAGGAAGAAACTCGGCTACTACCCCACCGACCAAAGGTTGACTTGGATATCAACCTCAAGAAAGGAGAAACAGTACCAGCAAGAAAGCTATGCCCATTGGGTGAAAAAGAGCTGGAGGAACTAAGAGAATACATCAGGGTAAACAAGAAGCGGGGCTGGATTCGAGAGTCTTATGCCAACGGGAGATCACCGATCCTGTTTGTTAAGAAGAAAGACGGCAAGCTAAGCCTATGCGTGGACTACTGAGGGCTCAACGAAGTCCCCAAACGAGACCGATATCCCCTACCAGTGATGGGAGAAGCCCTCGATAGGCTTTGAGGAGCCAAGGTCTTTACTAAACTAGATATCCGAAATGCATACCACAAGATCAGGTTCAACCACATGGACGAATGGAAAACAACCTTTAACACCAAATACGGCATATAGGAATATATGGTCATGCCGTTTGGACTCAAAAATGCACCTGCAGCGTTTCAGCGATTGGTCATTAGGATTCACAGCAGGTTTCTGGATATCTATTGCATCGTCTATTTCAAGGATATTCTGATATATTAAGAAAACCTGGAACAAGACCTAACCCATGTCGGGATGATTATGGAAGCCTTGAAGAGAGAAGGGCTGACACTGAAGCTATCGAAGTGCGAATTTCACAAGGAACGAACCGAATACCTAGGCTTCATCATCGACAAGGACGGAGTCAGTGTTCATCCTATCAAAACAAAAGCAATATGGTAATGGAAACCACCAGAAAGCAAGAAATGAATACAGTGCTTTATGGGATTCTGCAACTTCTATCGACGATTCATAGAAGGGTTTAGCCGTATAGCTAAACCACTCTATCAACTTACGAAGAAGGACTACAAAAGGAACTGGACCGAGAATCAACAAAAATCCTTCGATGAATTGCGCAGGCAACATACTTTTGCCCCACTACTGGTACACTATGATCTAACCAAGGAAATCATGAGCGAGACCGACGCTTCAAAATATGTATGCTCAGGCATTCTATCACAGGAGGAGAGCGATGGAAAATGGAGGCCAGTGGCATACCAGTCAAAAACAATAACGCCCGCAGAATGCAACTACGATATCCACGACAAAGAGCTTTTAGCCTTTATTCAAGCCTTAAAAGAATAGAGAAGATATGTAAAAGGAAGCAGACAGCAGGTCTTGGTCCTCACAGACCATAAGAACCTGGTACCATTTACCACGATAAAAGAGCTCAATGACAGACAAATCCGATGGAGCGAGACCCTCAGTC
The DNA here is from genome assembly GCA_003316355.1 of Tuber calosporum. Lineage (NCBI taxonomy): Eukaryota > Fungi > Ascomycota > Pezizomycetes > Pezizales > Tuberaceae > Tuber > Tuber calosporum. The sequence continues at coordinate 29,255 of QFET01002117.1, forward strand.
AATACGATATCAAAATACAACACCGACCCGGGAAGGAAGGGGGCAAACCAGATGCCCTTACTAGGAGAGCAGAAAATGTCCTGAAATAGAACGACGAGAGGATCCAACAAAAACAAAGGATCATACTCCTAAAAGAACAATACTTCGAAGCTATGGAAGTGGTTAACTTTGTCTCTGATGATTTTGGCATCCGAGAAGCAAGCACGATAGACAGACTGATGAGAGCAATCCAGGATGCCCTGAGGAAAGGAGAGAAAGAAATAAAAGGAGTGGCTGTAGGGGCATGTGAATGGAAGGAAAGATGCCTATGGCATCAAGGATAGATATGGGTACCAGAACATGAAGAGATCAGAACCCAAGTCATACGACATAATCACGATAACCCAGCCGTTGGGCATGTCAGAACCAGCAATACTAAGGAACTACTACAACGACAATATTATTGGCCAAAAGATGCGAGATGATATAAAGAGATATGTCAAAAATTGCATTACATGTCAAAGGACAAAAGCAATCAGGCACGCGCCCTACGGACTACTACAACCGACCGTGGCACCACACCAACCTTGGAAATCGATACCAATGAACTTCATCACGGACCTGCCGAACTCAGACGATTAGGACGCCATCCTGGTGGTCATTGACCGCTTCACAAAAATGAGCCATTTCATACCCTGCAACAAGGATATGAACACCAAAGAATTTGTCAAGATATTCCTACTGGAAATATTCCGACTTGATGGACTACTACAAGATATCATCACCAACAGAGGAACGCTATTTACATCAGACTTGTGGAAAGAGACTACAAAATCCCTTGGAATTGAATGAAGAATGAGAACCGCCTTCTATCCACAAACAGACAGACAAACTGAAAAGACGAACAGAACACTGGAACAATACCGAAGGGCCTATGTCAACTATCAGCAAGATAACTGGGCGGAATTACTACCATTAGCAGAATTTGCATACAACAATGGAAGACAGAAAACCGTTAAGACCACACCCTTCCACGCAAACTACGGACAACATCCGGAACATGAGGCGATAGGCCACATGATACCAAAGAAAACTACGGAAAAGGAAGAGATGGCTCAGCTGCACAGTATCCTACGTCAGGAAATGGTCTGTGCATAATTACGACAAAAAGAAAACTATTATCAACACAGAAAACCCAATCTGATTTTCCAGTCAGAAGACATGGTCTGGTTACTCCCAAGGAATATAACGACCAGAAGACCATGCAAGAAGCAGGATTACAAGAAAATCAGACCATTTAAGATCCTTACGAAGGTGGGCACAAGTGCCTATAAATTGGCCTTGCCCCAACAAATCAAGGTCCACAACACCTTCCACATCTCACTCCTCGAACCATACCAAGACAATCAGTTTACCCCACAAAAGCAATCACAACCACCTCCAATCGAGATAGAAGGGGAAAGCGAGTACGAACTCGAAGAAATCATTGATTCACGCATACACCGAAAACGCCTATAATACAGAGCCAAGTGGACCGGCTACTCACCAGAACACGACAAAACTTGGTACCCTGCGGAGAACTTCTACAATTCCAGCATCGCCATTGAAGGTTCCCATCAGCAGTACCCAATAAAACCCCACCTGGGTTACAGTCAAAATCGAACCCACGAGGCAAGACCCAACGCCATTGGGTCCAGAGGAAGGCTGTGGCGATAGCCTCAGGGCTACTACACCTACCAGCCCCCCATACGCTACTCAGGAAGAAAGGAAAAAGCAGGCAGCACACAACACTCATTTACGCGATAAGGAAGGAAACAATTGGTTTCCACGACAGTCCAAGTTCCGCAAACCGCAACAACCACCCAAGGAGACATCCTGGAAACACTGTTTCAAGGACACTTGTCGTACTCACAGAAACGACAAACTCGATGCTGAGTTTTACCCTAGACGAACAGTGGAAGCGGCACCCGTTACAGAAAACGACGCACATATTAGGAAAAGAAAAACAACTGTGCGGACACAGTTGAATGGAGAAGGGGGTGAAAAAAGCCGAAACCGTGAGGATGTCCGACGAAGAGAGTTTGCAACGACAGTTACAAGGGCTACAAGAACAACTTGGCACCGCCGAAGCCACAATTGAGGCACAAAGAACTGATATGCGGACATATCAGAGAATGATTGATGACCAGGACCGGACTATTAAGGCGGCACACACCACCTTAGAGGAAGTCCGGAGGAACTACCAGTCGGCCAAACATCAAGTTCAGAAATTGAAAAAGGAATTGCGCAGGTTTGGAGAAAGCCTGACGAAGATGGAACGTTAAGCTTGAAGGGACTCAGGCTTAAGGGAGAGAGGAGCTAATGTCACGATTGGTGACTAAGCAAAGCAGGATTTCGCATGACTCATAGTTATGAGTCACAAGGTTGTTATATTTCACACTATGAGTCATTACCAGTCATGGGGTTTCACATGATTCACACTTGTACAATCATTGTTATATTGTGATTGGTTGATCGTGCGCATAACTCACATTTGTGAGTCATATGATGTAATGATTTTCGCACATGACTCATACTATGAGTCATGGGTTTCGCGCATGTGACCACTTTAGGGCACATGACTTATTATATGAGTTATGATTGGTTGGCACGCGGCGCAGTTGACTCAGGCGAGTCAACTGATGGATTTCATACTATGACTCACTATGAGTTATAGAGGTTGTGTGACTCACAGGTATGAGTGACCAGGGTTAGGGTTGAGGGAAGAGTGCCTATATACGGACATCTAGGCGAACTGTAGTTAGGACTCTTCACGCAACTATCTAAGTTCTTTCCTATACAAATACTTTACCTCTTTACCGTTCCATTCCGCTATTGGCGTTGTGCGATAGGAACCATAGGGTTTAGCTATCAAGACAAAGTAGGCATATGCCAAAGAGCAATAGTGGAAATCCGCCTAGTACTACTCATTGCAATAGGACTCCTACCCTGGTGGCTGAGATTAGTACCCCGCCTCATACCTGACTATAACAAAGGCCCGGTCCTATTCATCCAACCCAAACAGTAGTTGTTACCTGTTGCAAAACCAGCTTACCGCATAGGATCGTAACAAGCGGTCCAAGACAACCATGATGAGTTTAAGCTGGGAACCGCTAGGGAAGGGTCATGCCAAGTCAATTGTAAGGGACGAGAATGGCTCCCTGGGGACATGGAGGGGGGTGACTGATCCTTCAGGGACAGTGGTAGATTGCTGGTTGAGCTGGCATAGGTGGCATCTGCGGACATAGTATTTGATATCGTTCCTCATGGAGAGCCAGTAGAAGTATCCTGATGCAGATTCAAAATATTTCTGCAAACCCATATGTGCCATATGTTCATGGGTGATGAGCACAATTTCGCTTCTCATGTTAGCACCTTGATAGCTTGCTTTATAGGAGACATAAGGACAGTTTATACTGTCATTCTTCCCCTTTCTGATGAGAACTCCATCATATAAGAACCAGTTAGGGTGGTCGATAGCCTTGGTAACAATATCAAGGAGAGGGTCCTGCTCGGTAGCATTGCGAATGCTGGAGTACCACTTTCCTTTCATGTAGTTGGTAAGCTGAAAAGCGCGAAGGTCAAGCTGTGAAGAGGGGTGATCTAAGAAGCAGTCCTCATAAGCGACAGGCGCTTCTGGGGTAGGTCGATCCCATCCTTGGTCGATATACGATATTTCTCTTTCTTTTCCTTTATCAATAACAATATGAAAGACTGGGTAGCCATCATCATCATGGAGGGGAGGTGGAACTGCCCATCTGTGTTCTGCTCTGCGCTTGGGATGATGTGGGGAGACAAAGTTGGAGGAAGAGTAGAGAGGCAAGTGTCTTGAAATATCGTGAGATCCTGTGGGAAAGTATCCTGTATTCTTTCCATTCATGTGGGTTTAGCATTTGTTTCAAACACAGGTAGTCCAGTGCATGGCTCTGTGTCTATGAGATTCAAGGAATTGGTCAAGTTCATTGACTGGGGGTCAAGGAGGGACTGGTCTGGGCTGCGGGTCAGGTTCAGTAGGTGTGCTGAGGGGGGCGATATTTCCGGAGGTGGTGACTGCAAGGGATTCCAGTTGGGTGATATTATTATGGATTGGTTCAAAGCAGTTGGTGATAGCATCTGGATGCAGTGGTAGGTCCATATCTCCATGAGTATTGTTAATTCTCACCGCAAGGCCAGACAGTTGGGCTTTAGCTCGCTCAATAAGTACTGTGGCATGGGATGGCTATTTAGGGTTACTGAGAGAGGAGGAGGTCACGACGATTTCACAACCTTATAAGGCATTGGTTGCAAGCTCGAGGGTATCTGCTGATTTGTCCATGGCTTGTTTAACAGAATCTGAGTAGTGACTCGCTTCTTGGGAGCTGGAGGGGTTTGAGCTTGTGCCATGATGTGAGTTACATATGGAGTGGAGTTCAGGGGTAAGAATGCGAGATGGTACTTGAAGAGTGAGGGCAGAAGAAGGGTTTAAGGCATGGGCGATGTTTAGGTAGTGTCTTGACACAATGTTCATGACGGAGGAGGGGGACTTTATAGGCTCCTTCTCTGTAGGGTCTTCGAGTATTTGGTCTTCTTCAGCAGGGGTGTCTTCATAGATCCTTAATAGTTCATCTGCAAGGACATTTTCTTTGCCAGGTCTGTGTATGATATCGAAATCATAAGATTGCAGGAACATGGGCCATCTAGTTTGGCAGTAAGGTAGGTTAGTCTGCTTCCGGAAAAAGGATCGTGCCTTGTTGTCAGACACAACTGTGAACTTGGTGCCATATAGAATCGGATGGAATGCCTCAATGGCATCCACAATCGCCAAAAGTGCTTCCATATTACTAGTCGCACGGGCCACTCCCAATCCAAGGCTCAGGCCCACACACCGCCGCGAATCGAACCGGCGCCCTTCAGCAAAACAGCCTAGGTTGACACCGACAAGACCACACAACAGTGTGCCAATTCATGGACACGGTAGTGCAGCTGACCTTTTGTAAACTTTCTGCTATGGAATGCGGCAGGGTATGCTTTCTTAGGGGAGGGTCCCTGGCCAAGGCATGCTCCTGTTCCAACACTTAGTGGTGTCTGTAATGAGGTATATTGGATCAGCTAATGTCTCATATGAGATGGGGCGGAGCGGAATTGTCTCCTTGGCCAGGCGCTTAACCTTTTTGAATACTTCCAAATGGAGGGCTCGCCATTGAAACACATCTTGGGACATTAGGTCCGACAGGGGGGCAGTGGTGGAGGCAAGGTGTGGAAGGAACTTTGCATGATATATCACAACTCCACTAAAGGTCTGAACATCCCTTTTCGATTATGGTATGGGCAAGTCTTGGATGAATCGAATTTTTTCTGGTTTTGCATGAATTCCTTTCTCATCTATAACATGTCCTAGGATAGTTAGCTTGGTCGTGAAGAATTTGCACTTGGCTGACAATGCTTTGATCTGGTGCTGCTTAAGTCTTCCTAAGACTGATCTGATGTGCGAAATATGGTCTTTATTTGTTTCTGAGTAGATGGTAATGTCATCCATGTATGCCCAAACAAATTTTCCAATCTATCCATCTAGGACAAACTCTATAACTCTCATAGATGTAGCAGGGGTGTTGGCATCTCCTTGCAGCATTACTCTGCATGCAAAGGATCCAATGGGTGTCTTAATGATATTGTATTTCTCATCGCTGTGGTGAACTCAAATATGCAAGTACCAGTTTGCTAGGTCAATGGTGGATCTGAACTTTGCTCAGGCAACAGTTCTGAGTATCATAACTTGATTGGGAATCGCTCCATGGTCCTTTATAGTAATATTATTCCTGGTTACAAGGTCTGCAAGCAGTCTGATTTCGCCATTGGGTTTCAGCTTTGGGAATATGTTGACATGGTTGTGTGCCTCGCTTGGGTAAATGATTCCTTTGGCTTTCAAGTCCTCGAACAATGCTCTGAAAGCTGGCATGAGCTTGTCAGGGAATGTAAAGATTAATGGATTATGGTCCGAAATTGTGTCTTTCAGCTGCATGTCATGATTGACATCTCTCAAGGGTGGTAATTCCGCTGTCTTCCTGCCAGGGAATACTGTAGGAAACTCGGAAATGAAGTCAGGGGCATCTGCTTCATTTATTGCTGAAAATCGTGCATGGGTTGCTTTCTTGCAGGTCAAGGTGATTCCTTTGTCAAGGAATGTGTAAATAGATTTTCCGGAATCTATAACAGCATGGAGTTCAGTAAGGTAAGGGATATCTAGGAAGATAGCGTAGTTGTCCAGGGAACAGACTAGGGCTTCAGAGATATCGCCACTTTCCTTGTCAATCTGTATGACAGGCTTTGCAACATAGTTGATTGCAGATCGTGATCCTTTAACTGCCATCTTCAGGTTTATAGGAGTCTTGAGGTCTCTGGTGGGGATTTGGTGGGTAGTGACAAACTTTGCGATATCAAGTTGTCTCCTGTGGTTCCTGTATCGAATAGTGCCTTTGCTTTGTGGCCATTGACTGTGATGTATGCTTCGAGGGCTTGGGATTGAGTTCCTCTAGGTCCTGCATGGTTGGTGGTAACAGTGACTGATTACTTTGCATTTGGATCGTCATCCTTGGTGTGGTATGTTCTCCTGACATTCAGGGGTCTCCTGGATCCGCCAGGGCCTCCATTTCCTCGCTGCTGCGTGTTCCTATGCTTCTGCTTCTCAAAGCAGTTATCGGAGTAGTGTCCATGTTTTCCACAATAGTAACAGTCATTGTCATTTCTGCGCCGATCCTTTTCAGCCTGGGATACTCTTGGGTGCTGAGAGGTGTTGTTGGAGAACCTTGGTTGATTTCGCTGGGTGTTATTCTGGGGGCGCTTGGGTGCTTGTTGGGAAACTGCATTGGATGTAGCATTTCTTTGACGATTTCCATAAAGTCCTGTAGAGTGGGCAATTGCATCTCGCTGTTCCGCACTCTCCACTAGCTGGTCAAAGGACGTATCAGGAGTGATGTTGTCACGATTGGTGACTAAGTAAGGCAGGATTTCGCATGACTCATAGTTATGAGTCACAAGGTTGTTATATTTCGCACTATGACTCATTAGAAGTCATGGGGTTTCACACGATGCACACTAGTGCAATCATGGTTATGTTGTGATTGTTTGATCATGTGCATGACTCACATTTGTAAGTCATATGAGGTAATGATTTTCGCACATTACTAACACTATGAGTCATGGGTTTCGCGCATGTGACCACTTTAGGGCACATGCCTTATTTTATGAGTTATGATTGGTTGGCACGCGGCGCAGTTGACTTAGAGGAGTCAGCTGATGGATTTCATACTATGACTCTCTATGAGTCATAGACGTCGTGTGACTCACAGGTATGAGTCACCAGGGTTAGGGTTGGGGGAAGAGTGCCTATATAAGGACCTCTAGGCGACCTGTAGTTAGGACTCTTCACGCAACCATCTAAGTTCTTTCCTATACAATTACTTTACCTCTTTACAGTTCTATTCTCCAATTGGCGTTGTATGACAGGAACCATAGGGTTCAGCTATCAAGACAAAGTAGGCATATGACAAAGAGCAATAGTGGAAATCCGCCTACTACTACTCATTGCAATAGTACTCCTACCCTGGTGGCAGAGATGGGCGCCCCGCACCTTACCGGACTATAACAACGGCCCAGTCATATTCACCCATCCCGAAGTGAAGTAGTTACCTGTTGCAAAACCCGCTTACCCCATAGGATCGTAACATTAGATTGCGTCACCTAAGCAATACCTAACTACAAAACGGCAGACTCTACGGACAACGACAACGACCTTACGGAGAAAGAAATTGATACCTCAACACTTGGCACGGCACTTGAAGAAGCAATTAGCACTAATCTATCCAGAACCCAGTCACAAAGAACCACAAGTCCGGTGACACCTGAGCCTGCCTCACCAACAGGATCTCTGGATCCCGAAACCCCAAGACCAGAAAGGATGTTAGCCCCGGTACCAGCAACTGCCGGTGGTGGAGCAGCAATCCAACTAGCAGGATTTACAACTGCACATATCTAAGATATCCTTACTCTGATAAACAACCAGCGAGAAACAAACAACAACCGGATCAAGGTCGAGAAACCCCAGACCTTCCATGGAACAAGGACCAAACTACGAACCTCCTTAGTGCAATGCCAATTATACTTTGAAGTGACCCAAGAAACACGATATACGGAACGCATCAACTACATTAAGAGCTTGTTAAGGGATGCAGCAGCAAGCTGGATAACCCCATTTACAGAAGGACGCAAGCCTGAGACCTGGACTACATATGAAGATTTCACTACAGCCCTCAAAGACTAGTTTGGAGATGTGGATGCGGAAAATGCAGCTAGGGCAAAACTGGACCGCCTGCGGCAAGGCAAGGAACCAGTCACGGAATACTGGAATGACTTTCGCCTCACAGCTACAGAGTCAAATGAGGAGGATGGTACACTAAGACGCCAATTCCTTAAAGGAATTAAGCGAACGCCAGGACACATGGGCAGCGGACCACATGGTAGCTGCAAATGTCGATGCCCTTGCAGCCTGGGCAATCAAAAATGAAAACCGGATCAACATGACCCAGCACCTTCAAGGAAACAACAGTACCTTGATCCATCAAAAGAAACGCACAGGTACAACAACGGAACCTGGAAGTCGGGCAACAATATGGAAACCTGAGGCGACGCAATAGACAAGGATGCTACCAGAAGGCATCCACGACTAAACGTCTCACGAGCAGATTTCACAAGAAGAAGGGACAACAACTTATGTCTAGGATGCGCCAGACCTGAGCATACATTCAGTAATTACTGAAATACAAGAGATGAGAAGGACTATACTATCCAGTTCAACAGCAAGACCAACAATAATCGCTGGAAACCACGAACCAACCTACACGAAATGGAGATCAGAGAACTACTTGAAGAAGCGGGAAAAGAAGAAAGTCCCCAGTAAGTGATGGGTGCGGAAAAACAAAACCAAAACCATCGGAATCGGTAACATCTACATGATACTTACAAACACGTAAACATTGGAACAAGAAAAAGACCATGCCATGGTCAAAATGCTTTTACATGGCAAGGACAAGACAATCATGATCAAGGGCATGATTGACTCAGGCGCTACAGAAAACTTTATCGACAAGGAATTCAGCAACAAAAACGGCATACGAACAAAGAAAGCGAAAGATATACGGGAAATCTACCTTGCGGACGAGGAGCCAAGCGCTATGGGACCAATTACCCATATAGCGGAAGTACCTATGGACATCGGCAGCCATAGGGAAGTGGCAATCTTCCAAATAGCAGATCTGCCCAACTATGAGGCAGTATTAGGTCGCCATGGTTAAGAAGACACAACCCCAAGATAGATTGTGAAAACAACAAGATCAGCTTTGATAGCGAGTGGTGTAACAGAGTATGCCTCAAAAACTCGCCAGCAGTGGACTTAGTCCCTGAATCGGAAGCCCTGGAAGAGAACTTGGAGATACAGTTTTCCACGATCTAGGCAAAGGATGTCCAGAACATCAAAATCCAAAGATTGAGCAATACGGCCACACTTCCTACTCAGGGGTCAGCCAAGGCTGCAGGACATGACCTGTATGCAGACGAGAGAATTATGATACCTGCAAAAGAACAAGGAATCGTCAATACCGGGATAGATTTAGGACTACCAGAAGGCACCTATGGGCGGGTGGCTCCACGCATCGGATTGGCAGTCAAACATCATCTTACTCTCAATGCGGGAGTAATCGACGCCGACCATACAGGTGAAGTCAAGGTGGTCCTGGTCAACCTGGGAAAGGACAGTTACACAGTTGAGCCGTGAGACCACATCGCACAGTTGATATGCGAAAAGATTGTCATAGGACAATGTGAAGATATGGTGCAAGTAACTCCTACTATGAGAGGCGCAGCATGGTTAGGAAGTACGGACCACCCTAAACGCCAAAAGATTGAGATCAACAAGATCTCCGCTACGTCATTCGGCAAGTTCTAGCGAAGAGGCGAAGTCACAGGAATCCTCAAGTGGGATTATAAGACAAACGAGCCTACCAGGATCAAAAGGATCAATGTCAGCACCGAATTGGCTATCCAGGCAAAGAAAGGACAAGAAAAAGATGAAACCAGAAACATTGTGCCTAGGGAATACCACCAGTACCTGGACATGTTCAAGGAAGAGGAAGAAACTCGGCTACTACCCTACCGACCAAAGGTTGACTTGGATATCAACCTCAAGAAAGGAGAAACAGTACCAGCAAGAAAGCTATGCCCATAGGGTGAAAAAGAGCTGGAGGAACTAAGAGAATACATCAGGGTCAACAAGAAGCGGGGCTGGATTCGAGACTCTTATGCCAACGGGAGATCACCGATCCTGTTTGTTAAGAAGAAAGACGGCAAGCTAAGCCTATGCGTGGACTACCGAGGGCTCAACGAAGTCCCTAAAAGAGACCGATATCCCCTACCACTGATGGGAGAAGCCCTCGATAGGCTTTGAGGAGCCAAGGTCTTTACTAAACTAGACATCCGAAACGCATACCACAAGATCAGGTTCAAACACATGAACGAATGGAAAACAACCTTTAACACCAAATACGGCATATAGGAATATATGGTCATGCCATTTGGACTCAAAAATGCACCTGCAGCGTTTCAGCATTGGGTAAATAGGATTCGCAGCAGGTTTCTGGATATCTATTGCATCTTCTATTTAGATGATATTCTGATATATTCAAAAAACCTGGACCAAGACCAAACCCATGTCGGGATGATAATGGAAGCTTGAAGAGAGAAGGGCTGACTCTGAAGCCATCGAAGTGCGAATTTCACAAGCAACGAACCGAATACCTAGGCTTCATCATTGACAAGGACGGAGTCAGTGTTCATCCTATCAAAACAAAAGCAATATGGTAATGGAAACCACCCGAAAGCAAGAAATGAATACAGTGCTTTATGGGATTCTGCAACTTCTATCGACGATTCATAGAAGGGTTTAGCCGTATAGCTAAACCACTCTATCAACTGACGAAGAAGGACTGCAAATGGAATTGTACCGAGAACCAACAAAAAGCCTTCGATGAATTGCGCAGGCGACTTACTTCAGCCCCACTACTGGTACACTACGATCCAACCAAGGAAATCTTGATCGAGACCGACGCTTCAAAATATGTATGCTCAGGCATTCTATCACAGAAGGGGAGCGATGGAAAATGGAGGCCAGTGGCATACCGGTCAAAAACAATGACGCCTGCAGAATGCAACTACGATATCCACGACAAAGAGCTCTTAGCCATTGTCCAAGCCTTGAAAGAATGGAGTAGATATGCAAAAGGAAGCAGACACCAGGTGCTGGTCCTCACAGACCATAAGAACCTGGTATCATTTACCACGACAATAGAGCTCAATGACAGACAAATCTGATGGAGCGAGACCCTCAGTCAATACGATATCAAAATACCATAACGACCCGGGAAGGAAGGGGGTAAACCAGATGCCCATCACAAGGAGAGCAGAAGATGTCTTGAAAAAGAACGACGAGAGGATCCAACAACAACAAAGGATCCTACTCCCAAAAGAACAATTCTTCGAAGCCATAGAAGTGGTCAAGTTCGTTGCTGATGATTTTGGCATCCGAGAAGCAAGCATGAAAGACTGACTGATAAGAGCAATCCAGGAAGCCCTGAGGAAAGGAGAGAAAGAAATGAAAGGAGTGGCTCTAGGGGGATGTGCATGTAAGGAAGGATGCCTATGGCATCAAGGTAAGATTTGGGTACCAGAACACGAAGAGATCAGAACCCAAGTCATACGACAAAATCACGAGAACCCAGCAGGTGCGCATGGCGGAACCAGCAAGACTACGCAACTACTATCCCGACAATATTATTGGCTAAAGATGCAAGATGACAGAATGAGATATGTCAAGAATTGCGATACATGTAAAAGGACCAAAGCGATAAGGCACGCGCCCTACCAACTACTACAACCGAACGAGGCACCACACCAACCATGGAAATCGATAGCAATGGACTTAATCACGGACCTGTGCTAATCAGACCATTATGACGCCATCCTAGTGGTCATTGACCGCTTTACAAATATGAGCCATTTCATACCCTGTAACAAGGATATGAACACCAAAGAATTTGCCAAGATATTCCTTCTGGAATTATTCCGACTCCATGGAGTACCACAAGAAATCATCACCGACAGAGGAACGCTATTTACATCAGACTTGTGGAAAGAGACTACAAAATCCCTTGGAATTGAACGAAGAATGAGCACCGCCTTCCATCCACAAAGGGATGTACAAACTAAAAGGACGAACGGAATACTGGAACAATACCTAAGGGCCTATGTCAACTATCAGTAAGATAACTGGGCGGAATTACTACCATTAGCGGAATTTGCATACAACAATGGAAGACAGAAAACCATTAAGACCACACCCTTCTACGCAAACTATGGACAAATTCTGGAACATGAGGCGATAGGCCACATGATACCAAAGGAAACCACGGAAAAGGAAGTGATGGGTCAGCTTCACAGTACCCTACGTCAGGAAATGGTCTGTACACAATTACGACAAAAAGAAAACTACGATCAACACAGAAAACCCGATCCGAATCTCTAGTCAGGCAACATGGTCTGGTTAATGCCAAGGAATATAAGGACCACAAGACCATGCAAGAAGCTGGATTACAAGAAAATCAGACCATTCAAGATCCTTACGAAGGTGGGCACAAGTGCCGATATATTGGCCTTGCGCCAACAGATGAAGGTCTACAACACCTTCCACATCTCACTCCTCGAACCATACCAAGACAATCAGTTTCCCCCACAAAAGCAATCACAACCACCTCCAATCGAGATAGAACGGAAAAGCAAGTACGAACTCGAAGAAATACTTGATTCACGCATAAATTGAAAATGCCTACAATACAGAGCCAAGTGTACCGGCTACTCACCAGAACACGACAAAATTTGGTATCCTGCGGAGAACTTCAATAATGCCAACATCGTCATTGAACGTTTGTATCTGCAGTACCCAAGAAAACCTATAGTGGGTCACAGTCAAAATCGAACCCACGAGGCAAGACCCAACGCCAATGGGTCCAGACGAAGGCTGGGATGATTGCCCCAGTGCTACTAAACCTACCAGCCCACCATACGCTACTCAGGAAGAAAGTAAAAAGCAGGCAGCACACAATGCTCGTTTGTGGACTGCCTACTAAGATGATTACTGCACCACTCATTTACGCGATAAGGAAGGAAGCAATTGTTTCCTCGACAGCCCAAGTTGCGCAAACCGCAACAACCACACTAGGAGACATCCTGGAAACATTGTTTCAAGGACACTTGTCGTACTGACAGACACGACAAAATCGATGCTGGGTTTGACCCAAGACGAACAGGGGAAGCGGCACCCCCTACGGAAAACGATGCATGTATTAGGAAAAGAAAAACAACTGTGAGGACACAGTTGAAGGGAGAGGGGTGCGAAAAAACCGTAATTGAGACGATCCCCGACGAAGAGAGTTTGCAACAACAACAGTTGCAAGAGCTAAGAGAACAACTTGGCACCGCAGAAGCCAGAATCAAGGCACAAAGAACTGATATGCGGACATATCAGAGAATGATTGATGACCGGGACCGGACTATTAGGGCGGCACACACCTACTTAGAGGAAGTACGGAGGAACTACCACTCGGCCGAACATCAAGTTCGGATATTGAAAAAGGAATTGCGCAGGTTTGGGCAAAGCCTGACGAAGATGGGACGTTAAGCCTGAATAGACACTGGCTTAAGGGAGAGAGGAGCTAATGTCACGATTGGTGACTAAGCAAGGCAGGATTTCGCATGACTCATGGTTATGAGTCAATAGGTTGTTATATATTGCACTATGACTCATTAGAAGTCATAGGGTTTCACACGATGCACACTTGTGCAATCATTGTTATGTTGTGATTGGTTGATCGTGCGCATGACTCACAATTGTGAGTCATATGATGTAATGATTTTCGCACATGACTCATACTATGAGTCATGGCTTTCGCGCATGTGACCACTTCAGGGCACATGACTTATTTTATGAGTTATGATTGGTTGGCATGCGGCGCAGTTGAGTCAGAGGAGTCCGCTGATAGATTTCATACTATGACTCACTATGAGTCATAGAGGTCTTGTGTCTCACAGGTATGAGTCACCAGGGTTAGGGTTGGGGGAAGAGTGCCTTTATAAGGACCTCTAGGCGACCTGTAGTTAGGACTCTTCACGCAACCATCTAAGTTCTTTCCTTTACAATTACTTTACCTCTTTACCGTTCCATTCCCCTATTGACGTTGTGCGATAGTAACCATAGGGTTCAGCTATCAAGACAACATTGGCATAGGTCTAAGAGCAATAGTGGAAATCCGCCTAGTACTAGTCGTTGCAATAGTGGTCCTACCCTGGTGGCTGAGATTAGCGCCCCGCCCCATTCCGGACTATAACAACGGCCCAGTCAATTTCATCCAACCCAAAGAGAAGTAGTTACCTGTTGCAAAACCTGCTTGCTGCATAGGATCGTAACAACAAGTGCCTTACACACAGTGACAGCAAAGAAGGTAATCGATATTTCCCTAAGGGACCTGAAAATCGAAAGCAAGCAAAGAAAGCGAAAGCAACATCAGATACTTCAGTGGACAGTAGCCCCCCTCAATCAAAAGTGAGCTCTCTGTCCCTACTATCACCAGGAAACCAATGCCTCAGACTTGCAGATATGTTAATTCCAGCCTCCCCACCTCAGGCTTCACTAGCTTCCCCAGCCTCTAGACCCCTATGGAGTGATCGTGAAGCCTTCTGGAACTCAACAGAAACTGATAAGGCCCAGACCTTCCTTGGCACCCTCCACTGATCCCGCATGGGAAAATTCCGCCCCGCTATCATTCAAGCTCTCCAGAATGACCCTATTTTCCAGAGAGTCCTGGAGACAACTGACAAACTACACTATTCAATCCAGGATGGCCTCCTGATAGCTGACAATACCAGCGGCTATCATAACATCTTCATCCCTTTGAGACACTTAGAAAGGGGAGTATCCCATAGGGATTTCATACATAAACCAGTTCATAAAGGTCTAGGACATTTCTCAGCTCACAAGTCCTACAAGTACACTACTTGTTTCTTCAGGTGACCACTGATGAGCCAGGTCTTCATAGCCTACGGTCGCTCTTGTGATCAATGTCAGATCCACAAGGAGCCAACCACACTTCCGCCAGGTAGATCTCTAGCCCTGACAGTACCTCAGGAAGCATATCAATTCCTTGCTATCGATTTCGTTGGCCCCTTCAACATATCAAATAACAATACTACCATCTTGGTTATTATCGATCGGTTTACCTTGTAAACTCACATTATACCACTTCTGGACTCTGCAACCTCTGAAAAGGTATTCAGCAAGGTCCAGAAGACGATATTTGATGTTCCTGGACATCCCCTAAGCATATTACTGGACCAAGACTCCTGCTTTACCTACAAGTTCTGGTCTCAGATGATGAAGTCAATCGGAATCCAGGTCCAGATGGCAACTCAATACCAACACCAAACCAATACCCAGGTAGAGCGTCGGATTCGCATCCTTAAACAGATGATGAGGAACTTCATCAACAAAAGCCAGAACAACTGGTCCAATGCCCTCCTAGCGATAGCAGCAGCCGTGAATGGCACCCCCCATGAATCCTTAGGAATATCTCCATACCAAGCACTCTATAGACACCCTTGGAAGCTGTTCAATCCTGTCCTCAGATCCGCCAGTAAAGTACCAGCAGTGGACGTGATGTTGAATGCCCAAGAAGCCACCAGGATGGAAGTTGATATGGCCAGAAAGCATGCCAAATTCCAGCAGACTGTGCAAGCAGATAAAAAGAGGATCCCCTATCGAAGACTATTCAACATTGCCACCAGAGTTGTTGTTACAGGACGCCCTTACACCTCCACCCCTGGACGATCCAAGTAGGTAGAGCCTCGCTGGTTTTGACCCTTTAAGGTCCTAGAGCATGACTCTAGTAGTGATAACTACAAGGTTGAATTGCCGAAGAGAATGGAGCGCCAGAAGCAATACTTTCACATCTCTTGCCTCAAGGCATACCTTGAGAACGATCCCAATAGATTTGCATCAAGGAGGATGAATAGGCCGGCCCTTATACTCATCAACCATGCAGAAGAAAGGGAAGTGGAGGAGATACAGCATTATTGCCTCCAGAACAACACAGTCGAGTTCCTGGTACACTGGAAAGGGTATGAAAAGACGGTTGACTCTAGGAAACTATCGAGAACCTGGAGAACTCAATGGAAATAATAGCAGAATATTCGAAAGAAATCCACAGCACAGAACTGATGCCTGAGATTACCTCCCACTATATCAGGACCTCTTGGGAGCCTATGGAAGTCTGTATTATACCTTGCCCTAGACCCATAGTACTTAATAATTTCTGGCTGCCCTATAACGATGAGGAATACGATTCTGCAGGGTCAGATGATGGCTACTCCAACACTGATGATGATTCTATGCTCTGGCCTTAGGTGAGCGGTGATGAGGCCTATGGCCTTAAGAGAAGATATGTTTTGTGAAGATTTGGGGATTGTAATATGTGTACAGGTTCTGGTAAGTCTATTGCCACTCTGGTTAAGCCTTTTCTTTGTCAGATTACATTCTTTTGATTTGATTTCTTTTGTATTTGATTTCCCTACCAGCATCTATAGATACCAGTGCCCGGTTTACTGAATGCCTTGGAAGATCGGCCGGATTGTGCCCCTGGAGTTCCAAGGGAAGAAATAGGTCATGTATACCGGCGGTAGGATAGAGGCAGTATTGTGGGAAAGCCCCAGGCTTTCAAGCACTCCATCAGGGCTACAGGATCCCGGTAGCTGTATGATCACCGGTAATGATAGTTTCTGCGGGTTTCCAGAGCCTTAGCTCTAGCAGGAAAGATTTCATGTATTTAAAAGTGGTCTCTTAGCTAGAAGGAGACATCAGACTTCAGACAGATGCCTAGACAGTGAATACACTTGGTTGAACGGTTGCGATCCTATTGTTCCCCTTCGCTCTATAAACTATTCTATTGTACTCCCCTTTTCTTCGCCTTTCAGAAGGTCTACCTTAAACACCAAAGTGATAGCAGGCTACAGCTTAGGCACTATTGTATAACCGTTCACACAGGCTAGCGCCTGTTACAATTCTAAGGACAAGCGAATCTGACTAGGCTTAAGTGTTTCTTGGTAAACTGAGATTATCTAGGAAGGCTCTTAGGAAAAGATTTTGAGCAAAACTTATGATATTGATTAGATCTTTGCTCCGTTGCTTGATGATGGCTAAATCTTGGAGGCACTACAATATATATATCCCATTTCAACGTGTTCGCTGACTACTTGTAACTTCTATATTTTAAGACACTTCCAACCATTTCCTTCTCTCAATCCTAAGTGCAAGAACCATTTGACCCTGTGAATATTGTTACCCAGTTAGCTTATCGACTAGGTGTCGAGCTCCTTTATTCCCTGACAGTGTAAACCTTTTATCAGTCATAGGTGTCCTTCCTTGTCCTGCCACTTAAACTTAGGCTATCCATCATGGAATTTACCAATAGTTTCTTAAAACTCCAAGTGCCCAACTTGCCTGGTAACCTATCTGGATACTACAAGCCATCCCGGTGTCTTGCAGAGGGCTTTCAGGATGACTTAAGATGTACGATAGCTCCAATACCTTATCGTATTGCTATGCCTCATCTTATCAACTTGTTCCAATAGGTTCTTACACTAAGATACACATCTTTTCGGGTTCTGAATGGGTTCTCATATTTCTCCTAGAGCCTATTCATCATATACTCATTTTTTCGTGGAGCGTCCTGTCGCTTTCCGGCCATTCTAGCGAGGGCTGTAAGGAGTGTGCTATAGCTCTGCGGACAAGGATTCTAGGCACTTGATCTGAGCTGCATTTGGACGTCCGAGCTTCCCTCTTCATAGACACTCCTTACAGCCTCCGGTTGGACAGAGGGCAACAAGGTATATAGTGTTAGAAGAGGGGCACCAATATTCGGCCTTTTGGTGAGGGGACACTTTTTGCCGTACACGTCGCTGGTGACCTGCAGGCCGAACATGGGTGCCGGAGGAGGATGACTTGCATCTCACCCCAATTTTCATATGAATTCAATGCTGGATTCCAGTACCTTGTAGCATGTGCCTAACATGAGCTCCCTCCCCTGAGCAGTCGTCTCGGATCTCCATTTTCCAATCGTTACCCTCTCTTATCCTAATAATCAAAATAAAGATAAAAACTAAAACACCAATACATTTCCATTTTTAAACTCAACTTGGTAAGGTAAAAAACCTAACCTGTTCGCCTGACCACGCTAGGATAACCCTTTCCTTGTCATTCAATATCTACCCGTTTTGGGATATCTGCATTCTCCCTATGAAATGCCTCTACCAATTCCTGCACATGTTGCCAATGCTCTG
The DNA here is from genome assembly GCA_003316355.1 of Tuber calosporum. NCBI lineage: Eukaryota > Fungi > Ascomycota > Pezizomycetes > Pezizales > Tuberaceae > Tuber > Tuber calosporum. The sequence continues at coordinate 47,741 of QFET01002117.1, forward strand.
GTGGCTCCCTGGTGTTTTCATCCTGTGAACACCCTGTCCCCTTCACAAAGTAGCGTATCTCCGGTATTTGCCTGTTATGTCCTCCCATCCACCAGTATAAGAGATTATTTCACTCTTTACGATCCTTTGATCTCCCATTTGACATCTGAATCGATTTCCTTTGGTTTGCGGTGTGATTATTCCCTCACTGGTCGCTTAGATGTCCGATAGGGTTCCTACAAGGACACATGAAATATTGGATAGATCTTACATCTTGGAGATATTTCTAGTTTATAGGTGCATTTCTACCATTTTTCTAATACCTTAAACAGGCCGTAGAGTTTTGGACTAAGCTTCTTAGAAGGTTGTTTCGTGTGGATGTTTTTTGCATTGAGCATCAACTGGTCTCCGATTGTGATGTCAGGTTGCTGATTTGCCTTACAGTCATAATATTTGCTTATATTTTCCTGTGTTTGTTTTAAAGCTTCACTAACCTTTGGATGTATTGCTTGCATTTAGTGCGCATATAACTGGGCGCCTAGATTTTGAGCTTCGCGTTCCTTCATCCATTCTATTTGTGGATGGAACCCATAGTTGGCGTAATGTGGTGACATGCCATGAGCATTTGTATCAGAGTTATTGTAAGGGTGCTGGGCCCGTGGTAACAACTGGTACTAATCCGCTTGATCATAAATGATAAAGTTCCTGAGGTATCCTTCAAGTACTTGTTTGGCCCTCTCTGTTTGTCCATCAGTTTGCGGGTTGTACGCAGTTGACATGTTGCGTTTTATCCCCTAGCTTTTGCATAGGGATTCCCTGAATTCCACGGAGAACTTTGCATACATGTCGTGTGGATTTATTATGTTGACATTCATCACATGACCGTACGTAGTCATTGATCCAGGCTGTCAGCCCTTTCCGGTAAATGTCTTTGGTGAATATTTCCAGAGTCTTTTGCTGTCCAAAATGTCCAGCTACCTTAGACTCGTGGCAACCGTTGGCTATGGTTGTCTGCAGCTGTTCGTTTTCTGGAATGTATAAGCGATTCTTATAGTTGATCAACCCCTCCGTTACTGCCCAGTAACTTGGTAATGGTTGGCCTTGTTTGTTAATGTTTCCATTTCCTACTTGCCTTCCTACCAGTCTTGATTGTTCTGGCCTGCCTCTTCAATGGTTCTTAATAATATCTGGTCATATTTCTTAATATCAACCTTGGAAATTCTTGAATTAGACATTAGGAGTATCCCTTTATTTTCTCTCGCTTGATGGTCTACTTCATCAAGAAACCTATTTTTGGCTTGGTCCACTTGTAAGCATGCGACCACTCCCTGCGTCTTTGTGGCACTTGATCTTCTTGGTGATACATCCATCCTTTCAAATCCACCTTTTCCTCTTGCACTGTCTACAAGTCCCTCTACTTCCATAGCCTCAGCTATATTTATTTCCTCAATGATCATTTGTGCCATTCGGTCCCCTTTGCGGACCTAGCAATCCTGATTTCGATGATTCATTATGATAACCTCGACTTCCTCTGTGTAGTCAGGGTTAATTACTCTGCCACCAATACTGATCCCGTATTCAGCTGCTATTTCACTTTGCAGTGCTAAGCGCGTATATGTGCCAATTGGTAATGCAACGGCAATTCCAGTTTCTATCAGCCATTGTCCATTAGCAGGGATTATGAAATTATCTAGTGCATACAGGTCATGTCCGGCTGCTAGTCGTTACCCTTTCCTAGGCATTGTTGCCTTTGGAGAGAGCAATTTTATATGCAAGGAGCCTGTGGTTTCTGTGGCAATATATATTTTTCCCTGTATGGTTCGTTTAACTGCACCTGCGTGATTTGTAAGTGTGAAGGCTTGAGTATTGACTGTTCACTTTGGGCAGCTCCCTCCTCTGGACGGTACTGCGGCCGTTGGCTTAATGCATCAGGCTTTGCGCCTCGTTTCCTTGGTCGATAAACACTTTTGAAGTTGTAGTTCGCCAGTTGTTGAGCCCACCGTATCTGTCGTCAATTCGATACCCTGTTTGAAGGAAATTCTGTATATTCTGATGATCATTATAAACAGTTACTATTTTTTCTGTTCACACTAGGTACTGTTTCCACTCTTTGAATGCTTCAAGAATGGCTAATAATTCCTTATCATGGATCTCATAATTTAGCTCCACTGGGCTCATCACTGAAAGGCCACCAGATGTAGCTTTTTCTCCTTAACTGTGAGAGGACACATCTAGAGCAAAATCGCTAGCATCCGTTTCCACTATGGTTTATCCACACAGAGCCTTATTGACCCGTCTGGCTTAGGAATAAATAAAATTGGTGCCCCTGCTGGAGATTTGCTCTTCACAATTTTCCCCAGAAGCAGTATTTTCTTCAGGTATTTGCCTAGCAAGTCTAGCTGGTGGGCAGACATTGGATATATTGGTCCCCATGGACGTACTGCACTGGGTATTAAGTCAATTGTGTGGTAAAAGGTTCTTCTTCCTGCAGGTTTTTCTGCTGTTTCCAGTACAAAAACCCTTTTGAATTCATCTTCTTCCAAAGGTATTTGGTGGAGCACAGTCGCATCTGGTAGTGAAGGGGATGCACCATTGATTCTTCCAATATACCGGGCCTCTAGGTCATTGACCACGGTTTCGTCCCATTCCAAAGTCAGGTCTATGCCTGCAGCGTTGACATGACTTTGACATTTTTCATCTTAAAATATCTATTTTTGCGCATCCTTAATTTGACTTATGGGCTGTTCTGAATGCCACCAGCCAAAAGGGATGGTAAGGTCATATTTGCTGATGTTGGCAATTTCGCACGAAATATGAGATCAGTGTGCATTTCCCACGATTTCTAACAGGATAGGATGTGTATAGTGTTTTGCTCCCTTTGATAATGTGGTTCCTTCGAAGGTATAAATGTCCTAGCCTTGTGTTCGTGTGTGGTATAGTATGCGATCTTTGTTAACTAGTTCTTGGTTGATTAGGAATATGTTAGATCAATAGTCTAATAGCATGCGGATCTGGATCTGTTCTCCATTGACTTCAATGGTTGCCCTGCCTTCTGTGCACGAATAATAAGGCGGGGCTGGCACTTCCATTTTGTGTCTTTTGTTCAGGCTACTTAGGGCCAGTACGAGTCTCTTGTATGACATGTTTGTTGTTAGGTAACTAGGGTGTTTGTTACAATACACGCACAGTTTCGGCTATTGAACCCTCCTCCGACAAACCAAAATCTTTGCATTTGACGTAATAGGCAGCCCACTACCAGCGGTCTTTACCCCTTGCTGAAGGGCTCCCATACACCAGCCATGTACCCTACCTAGGTGGAGCCGAACTCGAATTATTAGGTTGTAATCAGGGGATTCTTGGCGTATCGCCTCGATTACCACATGACGAAATGGTGCGTATCCTTTTTACTAAGCCGGAGTCCAGGTTGGAGATGGATTTAGCCAGTTCCTTTTAGCGTGTGACCTAGGTAGCCATAGTCTCTCATTTTCTTCCAACTTCATTTTTCTTGATGTCAGGAATCCTGTTCCGTTTGTTGAATTATCACATTGTTCTGCTGACCTGTTATATATTCTTATTCCTGGAAAGTTTCTCATGATCCAGGCCAGACTCATTCCTCCTTGTCATTCTTAAGAAGTCCCTTGTCAGCCCTGGTCTGTCGACTCTTTAATGGATCTCTGGAAAGCATTTAGAGCTTAATAAGGATGCTGGTGTAATTGACTGTCTTCCGTACTGAGGTCCGATCTACACCAAATATTGCACTCCACTTTCTTCTTGTTGAGTTTAAGGTTCGCAGAGTTAGTCCTTAACAACCACAAGCCGCCGTTCAGGTTAATCGCTTCATGCTCGTCTGTTATTCTTATGTCGGCATTACTCTCTGGGGTCTGGATTGCTTTTCGTGAATCTCGCTTAGCTGTGAGTTTCCAATAGAGAAGGGCGGAATACCTACTAGCAGGACCTTGCAGAGGTTGTACTCTATTGTTGATATCAGTTTCGGTAAGAGGTCCAAAACTGAGTACCCAGTTTCTGTCGCTGCCAGCGTCTGTAAACCTAATCTTATGTATCATCCTGGTCATCCAGTTCCCCAACTCTGGGTTGGTTGACTTGGTTCACCCTTGTTGTTGGTGACATTGTCTCTTATACCACTGTTGTTCCAAGGGGTTGTCGATATTAGGGTTTGTAGTTTCCTCGTTTCAGTCTAATAACCGATACCTGGGCCTGTTTCCTATAGAACTTCCAAGTATAGTTAGCCAAAGTGTACCAGGTGCATTGATTGGCTTTCTTTCGCTCTTCAATTTTATCCTTAGGGATTCCTTTATGCGCTTCCACACAATTTGAATACTCAACCTTTCCTTCCATGGGGACCTTTTTCCCTTATACCACTAGTTTTTTCAATTTGTAGGCATCCTTTTCACCTGTCCTATAATTCTTTCTTTTTTTAACTCCTGCAGTGGTCTTGCTAGATTTGGATTCCTCATCCAGTTTTCTTCTCTGGAAGTCACTTTTTCCCAGGTCGTTTTTTCATAATAGCCCTTGTTGTTCTTTGAACGATTCTTCTACCTTGGTAACCCGGCGAACTGCCTTGATCCATTCGCTATCCAAGTCATGATTTTTATGTGTTAGTGTACACATGGCTTCAATAGGAAGTTGCCGCCGAATTATGGTTCTCTAAGTGAAATAAGATACTTCTGCCTCGATGTAGTGGTTTTCCATGGTAAGGACATACTTCTCTATATCCCCGTTGCACCTGACCTTCTCTATCTTGTCTAAGGCATTTTGCGCTTTATGCAGCAGTGAGAACAGTTCTGTAACTTGGGCCCGGAAAGTGATCCAGAAATTGTAACCCTCATGTTATGGGAATCAGAGGTCCCATGTACTTTTATTCGGGTAGGTTATTGTAAAAGGGGCCAACTCGGTCTCTTCCATTCTTCCTAACACATACTTGATGGGACCTTCGTTGTCTTCCCATGGTCCTAGGTTTCTTTCAAAGTAGTCCTCGCAATTTAGTAGGCATACTTGCATATTCTGACTATGCGGATTCTCAAATTTGAAGTGGGGATCCGCCTACCGTCTTTTGGTACGGCCTACTACTTGCCCTAGTCGATCTACCCCTGCATCTGCCGCGGATTCTCACTCTCGTCCTGGCAAGGGTATTCATGATGGCACACCACCTTTTGTTCAGGGGCCACCTCGATCTTAGGAGCCAGTGTCATCATCACCTGGATAAGGTGCACTCGTTGGTGGAGGTGGTGGAGGTCCTTTCCCACCATAGTTATAACCTACTCCACAATCCACTCCTTTTCCCTTGTCATGGGAGGGAATGAATCAGAATCTTTTCCCTCCGTCAGCCATGGTCAGTTTTTCCAATCCTAGATTTTCCACTGGCTGCAGTGCCACTGTTTCCCAAACACTATGTTACAGGGTAGCCAATTTTGTACTGCTGAATTGCCTAGGCCGTGCTTGTATCGAGAGGGTAGGAGACCTGTCAGGAAAGCTCGGGTAAGAATAAAGATAAAGGGTAAGAAAGTTCTCGGAAAGCCTTTAAAGTTGTTTTAACTAATAACTGAATATATTGTTAAGGTCTCTTCTCCGTTGCTTGATGATCCCTGAACTATAGGGTTTTTTTTTTTTTTTTTTTTTTGATTATCTCATATATTCGCTGTTAACGTACAGGAACCTGCATGGAGCGCTAGCTATGGCATAAACGAAATGTTAATTCCAAACGTGCAAAACAAAAGAAATAACCGCACCAGTTCTCCCATAGTGATGACCATACCGTCACCGCACCCAAAAATGGCGACTAATTCAGAAAGTATAGAATGAAATGATATCAAAAGAAATCATAACGGGAAGAAAAGATATAGTAGGAAAGTCAAACCACTCAGCCTGAGTCATAGTCGGAGGAGCAGGAGGCAGCAGTAGCAAAAACCGGTGGCATGGTGGGCGGGAAGTTCGTGCGAGTAGTGCGGATGTATGAGGCAAGACCAAGGATCATGTCCAGGTCGGCCCACAGTGGAGAGGCATGGTCCATTGAAGACAGCTTCGGAAGGTAAAGCCGGCGTTCTCGGGACTTGGAGGGGCAGTGGAGGATTGCATGCTCGAAGGTTTCATCTTCTAAGTCGCAGGAAGGGCAGGTAGGTGAGCGATCGGCATCGTTCTATAAGGGTTGAGCAGCAAGATAGCTCTTGCCAGCGCGCATTTGGTGGATTCGCCCAGCTGTGAGGCGGTCAAGGCCCATGAAGGCATGTGGGCGAAGGGACGGCTTGTACTGGTAGTAAGGAGGGGGTGGGGACAGGAGTGTCCAATCAGTGAGGAGGTCTTTCTGCACTCCTCCTTCAACAATTTGTAGGAGATAGCACCTGGGATCGGAGCAGGGGGGGCAGAGCCATTGCCCGGTAGGAGATGGGAGTTTATCTGTGGGAGTTTGAAGCCGTCTGGCGCCACCTTGACCAGGAGGTAGCACATCCCATCGATTGGAAGGTGAGAGCGGACGGCAGGTATGGGTCTTGGTTGGTTCCAACGGAGTGGGATGTAATTGGCCTTAAGGCCACGAAGAAGGTGGCGGGAGGAGTCCCCTGCCCTAAAGTTGGAGAAAGATGGAAATGATGGAGGCAGCCGGGCTGCGGCAGGGTTGATCTCGGTAGGGGAGCAGGCCAACCGTAGTGCGGCCATCCTGCGGCGATGGGGGAGGAGTGAGTTGAGAGGGAGGAGGCAAGCCTCACAAGGAAGGATAGATACAGGAGTCGATGAGAAGCAGTTAGTCACCCATCGTTGGACCTTGCTCCAAAATACCTCCATCTTGCCCATCATCGCTGCGTTGGGGGTGAGGAGGTCAGCTCCGTAGATGAGGATCGGTAGTAGCAGGCCCATGGCCAGTCTGCGGTTCAGGTAGGGGACTATGCCTATGTCAGGAGGAGAAAGTTGCCTGATGAGGCCGAAGCCCCCCTGAGCGAGGGCTAGTCTCTTGAGGAAGTGGGTGGAGGTTTCCATCGAGGGCGAGAACCAGTATCCTAGCCATCGGACTATAGAAGAGGGGTGGAAGAGGCTCCCATCGAGAGAAACGGGGCCAGTGAGGGGGGAGAACGATCCCTTGGGGTTCGCCAGTGAATGAGTTCTGTTTTTTGGGATGGAGAAGGAAACTCCAAGTTGGGTGGCCTTCCTGCATAGGCGGGTGCAGTAGTGTTGAAGAAGCTGTGTGTTCCTCCGGTATGACCCAGACCCAACAGTGACAGTAAAATCATCAACATAAGAAAACATAATCCCCTTTGGGATAGACAAGTGCAGGGAAGAAACATAAATTAAAAATAACAAAGGAGAGATAGGAGAGCCCTGTGGGGCACCCACTTGAACAGGTAAAAAAATATTAGGGGAGCCCTGAAAAATCAGGCGGCATTTGCGGTTAGTCAAAAAGGAGCGAACCCAAGAAACCATGTAAGGAGATACGCCTTTGGCGTGAAGTAAGGAGGATAAACAAGTAGAAGAAATATTGTCAAAGCCTCGCTTAATATCAAGGAAGAGGGTAGAGCTATTGAGGCCTGCCCGTTGCAGCAGGCGGACCTCATGAGAGAGGGCAGCACATGCGTCAAAGGTGCTGAGGCCGGGAAGCGAGCCACCTTGGTTTGGGTGGATGAGGCCAACGGTGCGGGCCATTAGCGAAAGGTGGGTTGCCATTATCCTTTCCAGAATCTTGGAGACAATTTCTAGGACGACAATGACTCGGAAGGAGGAGGGGGAGTTGTAATCAGATTTGCCAGGCTTGGAGAGGA
>QFET01002122.1:0-28184 GCA_003316355.1 Tuber calosporum
CACCCGCGTTGGTTGTGAGCCTGTTCTTGACTGCTAACCCGCTTCGTGGTGCAATGCGCGCATAAGTGCCCTGTGGTAATCAGTTGGCTATTCCGGTTCGGATGACCTCTTGCCCTTTGGCTCGTATCGTTGCTCTTTCGCTAGCGTACAGGTCGTGTCCTGCCGCCCTCAGTGAGCCTCTTGTAGGCATCGTTGCTTCCTTAGTCACCCTCTTGACTAGGATCTGTTTATCCGTTTTTGCCTGAACCGTTGAGAACTTCATATCTAAGTTCTCCTCCAGGGCTTCCGCTTCCGGGACTGTAAAGACCCTCGGTGACTCTTTTAAACACCAGCTCGTGCATCTCTCACTATCAAACGTGATGGTCCCCTTTCCCCAATCAATGGCCGGGCTATGTTCTCTCAACCATGGCATTCCAAGAACTGCTTCATGGTTTTGTAAATTTGCCACTTGGAAGGTAATCATTTCCCTATGGCTACCAATGTCCATAGGTACTGTCGTCGTATGAGTAACTGGACCCCTCGCGCTGAGTTTGCCATCCGCCAGGTAAATTTCTCGTTGTTGTTTGGCTTTCGCCATAGGCATGCCGTACTTTTCGCATACCTCCTTATCAATAAAATCCTCAGTCGCTCCTGAGTCAATCATTCCATTGATGCTGATAATCTTGTCTCTGCCATGTAGTCGCAGTTTTGCCATGATATGGTCGTTTTCGTGTTCCAGTGATTCCGTGTTGTTTAGTGCCGCGTAGAAGTTTCGTATCTCAATGGGTTTCTTTTTCCCCTTGTCCCTCAGACCATCGCTTAATGGGGACTGTCGTCTTTTTCCTCTTCGTTCTTTTCGGTTTCGAGATCCATTTCGCGGATTGCTGTTCTTTGTTTCCATCGTGGGTTCTGAACCCTACTGACTGTCTTCGCCGGGTATTCTTTTTCATCTTTTGGGTTGGTGCAGTTTCTCATCATGTGTCCTGGCTTCGCACATGCCATACAGAGATTGTTGTTTTTTCTCCTCCAGTATTCGGTCTTTGATATGTTAAGAGCTTGTCTTCGCCTAGTCGCATCTAGGTCCATTGGATCTCCCCGAGACTCCTGTATTCGTTGGGTCTTGAAGGTGCCGTCGTAGTTTCTGGAGTTGTCGTATGTTTTGGTCCTTGTCCTTCCTTGCACGTGTTTGATAACGTCCAAGCGGTTTTCTTGATTAATGGCCCATACCGCCATTTCTTCAGTCGTCGTGAAGTCTTGGGCCCTCATGGCCCAGGCGTTCTGAATTTCTTCGTGTAAGCCTCTTAGGAAAGCTCTTCTCAAGGTTGCTTCGTCGTATTCTGCTTCTGTTGCCAATAGTCGTAACTCATTCCAGAAATCAGTCACATTCCGGCTTCCTGGCTTGATTTTCTGGATTTTATTTCTTGCCGTTTCCCTAGCATCCACATCGCCGAATTGGATGCGTAGAGTAGCTTGAAATTCTGTCCTGTTATTCTATGTGGCTGGGGTCTTTCCTTCCACATATGGAGTGATCCATTTGCCTGCTGATTCCCTCAGTAGGGATTTGGCGAAGTCCACTTTTAATCCGTCTTTATTTTCCCCCCATCCTAGTGCTGTGTAGTACATTGCAAGTTGGACTAGCCATGCTCGCAGTTTGGTACGGTTTCCTGTAAACGTATCCGGGGTTTTGATTTTTGGTCTCCGCACCGTCTGTTCCTGTCGATTTTCCTGAACCGTTCTGATCAACTCCAGGAGTTGTTCTCTTGTGAGAGTTATCATATCTGCTGGTCCGGCTACCCCCGACATTCTGTGTATTGGGGATGCTCCTGAGCTTACTGACCCTGATCTTGATCTCGCTTCCGGGGTGACCGGGCTTGGAGGTCTTGGTAATCCTTCTTGCGATATCTCGCTTAAGGCTTGTCCAAGTTCTGCTTGTAGTCCCAAGAAGGTCTGTGGATCGTTGAAGTCTGGTACTTCTGTATCTGTAGGTGAATCCGTTTTGTATTCGTTAAGTGTCGCAAAGGACGCAACTAAATGTTACAAACCTATCCTTAGTCTGCCGGACAAGGCACACTATCTTCTTTAACAGCAACAGGTAACGACACGTACCGCTCGTCTTACCGCTCTTCCGGTCTCGTAGCCTTATGTCGCCTAGGGAACGCTGAGTCCTTTCACTCCTAGCCAGTGCGACTGCTACTTAGCGATACGTTCTCGAGATCACCCTTTGGTCGGTGATGTAAACGGATGGTCGTAATAAGAGTAGAGTATAGATTGAACTAATTGGTAAAATATAACATAGGAAGTAACCTAGGTGGTTGCGTAAAGAGCTAGCTATCTGTGTCCGTGACCCTCCTTATATAGGCCCTCTTCCCACAACCCTAACCCTGGTGACTTTACTATGAGTCACCTCTTTACTATGGCTGCCGTGTGAGTCATAGTATACCAAACATCCTATGACTCACAATTTGAGTCATAGCATACAATCCCCATAGTATCCGATTTCCATAAAGGTCATGTGCGCTAATCGCGTCACATGCGTGAAACCCCTGATCCATACTTGTAGTCAGGTGCGAAAATCATAACATCATATGACCTCACAATCGTGAGTCATGAAATCATAAATCCAAACAAACATTCATAATCATAAATGATCTCACAAATCGTGAGTCATGTGAAACGTTCCATATTGCTAAGTCATGATTTGTGACACCCATAAGGGCATGTGGGCGTAGGTACCATTTATTATAGTAGTACAAGGGGGGTAAGGACAAGAGGGTCCAGTGAATGGGGAGGGCTATTCTGCTGTCATCCTAGATCAGTTTGTAGGAGATGGCCTGTCGAATAGGAGGGGGGGGGGGCAGAGACTGTGCCTGGCAGGAGATGAGAGTTTAATTGAGCGAGCTTAAAGCCATCTTTAGTCACATTCATCACTAGGTAGCATATGATTGTGATGTGGAGGTGGGATAGGACAGCAGGTATGGGCCTTGGTTGGTGCCATCGGAGGGGGTGTAGTTAGCCCTGACGAATCAAAGGAGGGGACTGGAGGAATCCTCTACCCTAAATGATGATAGTGATGGAAATAAGGAAGGCAGGTGTACTGCAGCTGGATTGATAATAGGAGGTGAGCAGGCAAGCCTCTGTTCAGCCATCATGCACTGGTAGAGGAGGAACAGGTTGAGAGTGGGGAGGTAGGCCTAACAGGGGAAGATGGATACTGGCGTCGAGGAGAAGAGTTGGTGACCCACTGTTGGACCTTACTCCGAAAGAGCTCAATTTTCCCTATCATGGCGGCGTTAGGGATGAGGAGGTCAGCTCCACAAGAGAGGATATATAGCCGGAGGCCAATAGCCAGCCTGCGGTTGAAAAAGGGGACTATATCAATGCCCGTGGGAGAGAGTTGCCTTATACGACTAAACAGCACTTGCACAAGGGGTAGCCTCTTGAGAAAGTGAGTGGAGGTTTTCAGTGAGGGGGAGAACCAATATCCTAGAAATCAGACTATAGAAGACGGGTGGATGAGGCTCCCATAAAGAGAAACAGCAGCTAGTGAGGTGGGAGAGTGATCGCATGGAGTGCACAAGTAGATGATTTCAGTTTTGAAGATGGAGAAGGAGACTCCCATGGGGGAGGCCTTCCTGCAAAGGCGAGCATAGTATTATTGAAGAAGATATGTGTTCCTCTGGTATGATCCAGAACCAACTGTAATAGTTAAATCATCAACATAGGAAAACATATACTCTTAGGGATGCACAAATTTAAGGAAGATACATGAATAAGAAATAAAAAAGGGAGAGATAGGGGAGCCGTAGAGGGCGCACACTTGAACAGGTAGGAAAACAATTGGAGAACCTTGTAAAACCAGGCCGCATTTGTGGTCAGTCAAAAACGAACTAACCCAAGAAACTAAATAATTAGATACACCCTTAGTGCGGAGTAGGGAAGATAAACAACTAGAGGATATATTATCAAAGCCTCCATTGATATTGAGAAAGAGGGTAGAGGTCTTGAGGCCTGCACACTACAGTCTGCAGACTTTGTCTGTAGGAAGAGCAGATTTATTGAAAGTACTAAGTCTAGGAAGTGAGCTGCACTGGTTGGGGTAGATGAGGCCCTTAGTACTGCCTATAAGTGAATGGTGGATTGCCATTACCCTCTCCAGACGCTCGGGAACAGTTTCTAGAAGAAGAATGACTCGAAAGGGAAAGGTGGAGTTGTAGTCAGATTTGCCAGACTTGGAGAGGACGACACTATTGGCTGATTGTAGAGAGGGTGGATGCAACTGAAGGCTCAGAAGGGGACCCAGGAAGGAAATAAGAATGGGGGGGTTGAGGTGGTTGATCCTTTTCCATATACCACCTGGGATGAGGTCTGGGCCAGGGGGGAGCTGTTGGAGGACTTGCGGAGGACAAGGGAGACTACCTGTTTCTGAAGATGCAAGAAGTCGACAAAGGGTCTGAGAATAGACGGCATCAGTTGGGGGTCTTAAGGAGGTAAGAAATTATGAGAAAGGAAGGTATTGACTGCGATGGGTCTCGTGTTCTTTGGAAAGGAGGGGAAATCGGTCTGGTGGCCATCTTCTAGTGATTCGGGTGGCAGCACATAGTGACATCCGGTCCTAAGAGTCATGGAATCAATTTCCGTGAGATGTCCAGACCTTTTATATGGCCTTGATATATGCAAGGATGGAAGCACGGGCACTGTCAGATACTTAGTTAGACAGTGGCAGGGGTGATATCGTTACTTCTCTGAAGAAAGCATGATGGACTTGTGATTGCTAAGCTGTCCACAAGGGCTTTGACCTGAAGCTTGAGCACTTGATAGGTGTGTGTAGGACGAGGAGAGAGATGAGGTTGCCCAGGTGGCAATCAAACCAGGGTCTGAGTGAGGCTTGCCGTGGGAGTAGTGGAGGTAGTGGGACTGATAGAGCTTTTACGAAAGGAGATAGACTAGACCAAGCAGTTTTGGGCCAGTTAGTGTTAGTGTCAGCCTGGGGCAGGAAAGTTGTTGAAGGGTGATAGCGATTGAGACATAGTCTGAGCCAGAAAGTGGTAGGCTGATACTCAATGAGCTAACAAAGGGGGCGAGGGAGGGATTCACAAAGGCAAGGTGAAAGACTCTGGGTCTGGTTATGCCATTGAAGGAGAACCTTTTAAATATAGCTGGTGTGATTAGATGTGAATAGCCTTACTCTCATGCCTGGTCAAAGTAGGGGGAGGACAGGTTGAATTGAGTGTCAGAGAGGACCCACAGGGGGCCAATAAGTCGATGGAAGAGGTTCAGGTCCCTAACCAGTAGGGTAGGAAAGGCATGTTCCCAAACAAAGAGGGTGGTGAGATGGTAAAGATGTTGGATGACTGCCCAGTGTTGGAGTAAGCATTCTAAACACGAAAGACACTAAGAGGCGAATTAAAAAGACATGAAGAGGGAGTGAATATCAATCGCCATAAAATGTAGCTGGTCAAAAAAAACTGGTAGCAACACAAAAACTTGAAGGAAATCAAGTAGACCTTGGAGGGTGACTTGAGTCTTGGCACCATAGTGGTATGTGGAGTAAACGAATTTTAAGAGGACAACATTGGTAGACCCCCTTTGAAGACTAGAGGGTCTTGAAGTGCGACTAACTGAGAGGGGTAGGCATTGCCTTAAGGCTATTAAACAAGGAAAAAACACATTCCTACTCCGAAGGCAGTTGTGCTCAATGTGTGTCAAGGTAGTGCCTACCACCCCTGTCAGGTGAGTGGGGTCCAGTGTAGAACTCAATGGCAGGGAAACCCTGCTGTAATGTGAGGGGGTGAAGAACAGGAGAGCCAGGCAGAGACTGGTGCAACAGATTTAGGGCGAGGGTCCTCTAGGGTGCCAGTCTGTGGGACAGGCTAGTGGGGGGTGGTGAGATTCATTACAGCAGTTAGGAGGGGGAAGGATTCCTGGGTGGGTTGGGAAGTAGGAGTCCATCTTGATCCATGTCGTTAATAGGTGCATTGATATCCTCTGGCCTAGAGGGGGCGTCATTTGTGATTTGCGGAATGTAGCGTAATTGGCAGGAAGAGTCTTTGGTATTATAGTGTCCTGGACAACCATAAAACATAAGGAGAGAGGCTGGACAGCACCCTGTAACTGACTTGGAGTTTTCACCTTTGGGGAAGGTGGGAGTGGGGTAGCGGTGAGCTGCTAGCATGTGTGACAGAGCACAATGGGGGCAAGTGGGGTTGGTGGCTATGCATGTGGGTGAAGGGTAGCCTAGAGCCAGCACTTCCGGCATTGCATAAATTTACCAGAGGAGGGGGCCATTTCAACCATACACGGACAGCAGCAGTTGCGAAAGATAGTGCAAAGCCTGTTAACATTGCTGAACGTAACAGTTACTATTTCGGATATAGTGAGCTTCGAGGCATGGATGATAGGGTCAGTTTAGAGGAAGTGTGAGGAGTAGATAGCGAGGTCAGCTGCTTCGTGAATTGACTCAGAGAGGGCAGGAAAGAGGTCAGCTTGGTCCTGAGGGAGGTAGGCAATAGGTAGAGTATGAATAGCAAGTTGGACCTTATTTAGGGTTGGGCGGAAGGGGCAGGACAGGTTATTTCATACTCGGAGACCTTGATTAAGGCGGTTATTCCTAGGTTGATAATAGAGTAAGTAAGTGGTAGATGGAGGTTATGGGTCAGTGCCCAGCAAGGTGATGGAGCCATTCGGATTGACGCGAGCAGGGATGGGGAGAGGGAATAGGCCTTACGCTTACCGAAGGACATGACCCATTAGGCTATAGGCGGTAACCACAATTCAGTCAGCCTCATTTTAAGGTGTGGGAGAGGTGCGAGTAGCGAAGACTTTGTGCTCATCGGAGGACAATAGTGCAGGCATAGGAGATTGAATACTGGTGTCTTGGACCCTGCGACTTGGGCCGATTTAACAGGTTTCCTCAATTTGCTTTTGGCTTTCATGCAGAGGACTAACTTATTTGGCGGTTCTATGGATCAACACCTAGCTATGGATCACCTACTTTTTTTCTCACATTCAAATAAAAACATTAATAATTCAACCACTATTTTTCCTATTTGGTTCATCTTTTAGTGATATAGTTTATACCATTATAGAATCTTACAAAAGTAATAATAATAGCAAATTTGAGTGTTTTAACCTTACAATTCAATTTGGTAAACGTTTAGTAAAAGTAGCCAATTTAGGTAACTATCATAGAATGATTATTTTTATAGACTAGCCTTTAGTATAGTGGTATGGAGGAGAATATAAAATACTATTTTCCAAGTTGTAGGAAGGAGATATGACTTGTATATATCAAGCTATTATTTTTGCTTTCAGTACTTTCATCATCCCACCTACCATACTGGACGCACAATTACCTACACCATAACTTCGCTACCCTCAGCTAATTTCGATTCTACAATGCCTCCCCAGAAAGCCAATCAGGAGGAGAAAATAGTCAATGCTTGTGAGGCACTAAGATCGACTCCGGGACTTTCAATTCGGAAAGCAAGTCTGGAATATGAAGTTCCTTATAGGACTCTAAACAACCAGTATAATCAACGCACAGTTCCTGCTATTCACTCACATTCCACCCAACAATTACTCGACAATGATGCTGAGAAAGCTCTAGTGAAGTGGATTGAGAAATGGGATGACTATGGTATCCACCCACGCCGTAATCACGTTTTCCAAATGGTACATTGCATTTTAAAGGACCAAGGAAAGGTAGATCAAGTAGGAGAGAACTGGCTCCACAGATTCTTACTAAGGCACCCAACTATACAATCCAAGGTTGGCAAAGTGCTTGACAAGCAAAGAGCCTTAGCTACAGATCTTCCAACATTTTAACACCACTTAAAGGGGTTTTACAACATCCAGTGCAAGTTTCATGTTAAGGCAGAAGATACCTGGAATTCTGACAAGAAACGATTCGCTCTAGGACTTGGTACCTGTGGTCAAGTAATTTGCAGAGTATCGCGGCGAAATCCAAAGATTATTCAAGATGGCGATCGAAGTTGGGTTACGGATATCGCGGCTATCTCCGGAAGTGGTATTGCCTTACCAACACTCTTTATATATCCTGCGAGATCACACCTTATGGGACCCCATAGTGGGATTGAATTCGTGGAGAAGGAGGAAGCCTTTTTCGCACACTCACCAACTGGTTATACCAACTATCAAATCACCTATGAGTAGTTGGTTCAAATCTTTGAACCCTAGACAAGGCCAGCGAAGGGAATTCAACAACATCGAATCTTGATCCTTGATGGGCACAATTCCCATTGTGAGAACTTCCAGTTCATTGAGTTTGCTCTTCACAACACTATTCACCTTCTCTGTCTACCTCCTCACTCTACCCATATCCTCCAAGCTTTAGATGTAGGCTTGTTTTCTCCGCAGAGTACTAATTATAAGCAAGAGGTAGAGGTTGAGATGCGAGCTCGTGGTCCAAATTCGAAGTTGCATAAAGGCGACCTCTATCCTATGCTGCTGAAAGCTCGCCTCAAAGCCTTTAGCAAGACTAAGATTCTTTCTTCCTGGCGTGCTACGGGGCTCATACCGTTATTTCGGAATCATATCATGACCGATCATTCTCTACAAATCAAGACGGCAGAAAAGCCAAGTCTTGCAAGCCATAGGCCAGGACTTCGTGTGCCAGACCAAAGGAGTAGTCGCTTATCAAGAGTGGATGAGTTAGTACAAAAGGTTAAGGAAGTAGAGGAATCTGGTGCTACTATCGAAGTTTTGCAATATTTTGAGAAATAGCTGTCTCTCCATCCTGAGACAGAGGCAGAACTTAGCATCAACAAGGAGCTCTTACGTCAACAGCAAGCTACGACTAAGAATGCGAAGCATGACCGCCGACAGCTTAAGGGCGGACTGAGCCTTGGATCTAAGCAACTAGCTCATCTTTACCGCAAGCGTCAAGCACTTGATGCTAAGAAGCTTGCAGCTACTCTTAAAAGACGAGCTAGCAAGCAAGCAAAAGTAGATGTACAGCAAAAGCCAAAATCAAGACCCAAACGGGTAGTGGTTGATGTTATAGAGAGTGGGGAGGAGGAGTTGGTGAGTTCAGATGATGCTTGTAGTGGAGATGGTGATCACTATTTGGACGAGGATGAAGTAAGTCAAAATTTCACCATTTAAAATTCAATAGCTGACTTTGTGTAGTGAAATATCAAGCTAACTTATTGCTAGAGGTAATTCCCTACCTGCTTAAGTCCCTTTTCTTGTTCTTAAATTAACTGTATTAAAAGCGATGACTGATATATTCAACTTTAAAGCTTCTTGTTTCAAATTCATAATTATTTGTCTTTACACCAGCACTAAACAAGTTTTAATAAAGAAAGATACAGAGTATTTTCTGCTATAAGACAAAGATATATCTATTATTATTATAGGTTTATGTAGGGTTTAAGAATGGTAGTATCATAATTTTGGTTGCTGATTCAATATTAAAATAGGTGATCCATAGCTAGGTGTTGATCCATAACACCACCAAATACATTAGCTAGCTATGATGCAGGATGAGACTTGGTAGCAGGGCGGGATTTGGTGGGATACAGACTAGGACCAGGTGGCAGGGCAGAATATAGTTTAGGTGGGTCGGGTGTCAGAGGGTGAGGGGGGTGAGCGAAACCTGGTAAGGAGAGGTTATTTGCCAGCCCTGTACTCTTTGGCTTCCCAGGAGCATTGGTCATGGACAGCATTAGCGGCAGGGTGGCCATACAAGTGTTTCTCAATAGTGTCATAGTATGGGACCTCGGAGTGGGGCCCTTGATTGGCTTGATGTACAAATTGGGGTTTGCTGTTAGGGATTGACCAAGGTTGAGCGGGAAGGGGTGAGGTGGAACTATATGAGAAGGTAAGCATTGTCTTAGAGTTGCTCTTACCATGACCCGTAAGCAGAGGTCTCTGACCTAGGCCTCCCAGGCTGCTATCACCGGTGCGGCGTAGTAGAGGCAGGGGCAGGGGCAGATATAGCAGATGAGATTTTATCCACATGAGTTGTTAGAGTGATGAGTCAGATAACAACCTCCTTGATTCCTGAGAGGGCAGTGCACATGAGTGGCATGATGGTGGCCTCTCATGAGAAAGGTTGTTGAGGAGGAAGTGGTCTAATGGGGGGAAGGACAATATGCAGAGGCTAAACTTGGTAACAATAGCATTCAGGAGTATTTGCGTAGTGATCAGGTGGTCTAGGAGGGGTCCAGGTGTGCTGGTGCAAGAGGAGTAGTTTGAGTAGAGGGGAGTCATGAGCAGAGTATGAAAGGCTGACCTGGAGCAGCGAGGAAACGCAGTGACCATCACTGTTACACATGGAGTTAGGCTATGTTGCTAAAGAGTTAAGCTTAAGTGAAGGGCATAATTTGGTGTATAGTGGCTGTTGCCACACAAAAAGTGAAGTTTTGATAGGCTAGAAAGGGCAAGAATTTGAAGTGGAAGGAAAACGGAGGGCGCGGAGAGTGTCCCTTAACTAGTTAGGGTTTTTTCTTCTTTGGTTTACATCATGTATTAGCTGTTAATGTATAGGAACCTCCATAGAGCACTAGCTATGGCATAAACGAAATATTAATTCCAAACATGCAAAATAACCGAAATAACCGCACATATTCTCACCTAATGCTGATCTTACTGTCACTGCCTGTTAAAAATAGCACTTAATTCAAAAAGTATACAATGAAAGGAAATGAAATGAAATAGGAATTGCAAGGAAAGTGTAAAGGGAGAACCGGATAGGAAGATCGATCCAAAGGTTGTGACTGCACCATTGAGTCAAAGTAAAGTTCACAGAAGTAAAGCTAAAAGTAAGGAATCAAGAAGTAAAACTTAAATTATTAACCAGAAGCTTCACTCTATTCAAGTTCTTCTCAAGAGGAACCTTGGTTATTAGAGTAGAGTGCCAATTGTATTTATGGAACAAGTAGATTTATAAGAGCCTTCGAGACCCATCTCTACTCTGACCATAAATGAGCCCTCTTCGACACACAGGGTTTATCATGGCATGAGTTCCACAGGGTCAGCCATGGAAGTTTCCAGATGATGCAGATAAGGAGAGTGTACCAATCTGATTAGCTTGCTTCAATGCATGTCATTCATGTCTGTAGGAGAGAAAAACATTGCAGATCGAAGTCTTGTAAGTGGCATACTGTCCAGTTGACATAGGACTAAATATCTCAGTTAGGAGTCACTTGGCCAGCGGCGATTCCGTATCTACAAGTGTTTAGTCAATATGGTCTCCTTGGCCAATCGGCTGGTATTCTAGGTACTACTCTACTCCCCTGGTAAGTGGCACTACTATGGTTCGTTAACAACCTCAACCCTGATAAGACGGAATGCTCTCAGAGCTGTGTAAGGTCTCTCAGTAATGGTATAGGTCATAGGCCATGAGCTGTTTTTATAGTAACGAAATCAGGGGTTGAATGGGTCAATACCTAGTTACGGGTCAGATATATTTATTAAGAAACAACTCCTGTAATGTCAACCACACAACCTGAAACACTCTATTTACTCTCATATTATAATCATAGTATTACAGCTGTATTAAGAACAAGTCTATGTGCTTTTATTTTGAGAAAGTACTGTGATGAAAGAGAAAGGATACAAAGTGTACGATACTAAACAGTTACTTTCAATCAGAAAGATATTCATCATCAACTATGTTATAGTTGATTTGATGGCATGTAGAGTGGCGGAGACGTCTAGTAGTGGTCCTGTGGGCATTATTTTGATGATTTTCCTGCTAGGAAATATGATCTATAAAACTTTAAGTAGGGTAAATTTGACCTACATTTTGAACAACTATGTCTTCATCACTATCTTCATCTCCATCATCACCAGAACCTTCTGACTTCTCCAACTCATCATCAGCTTTACTACTGACTACCTACCTAGTCTTGTACTTCTTCTGTTGCCTCTCATTCAACTAGACAAGCTTGGCTGCCTGTCTTTTAACGCTTGCAGCATTCTTCTCGTCAACGACTTCTTGTGTTCTGTACTGATATGCAAGTTGCTTGGATGCCAGTTTAAGACCACTCTTTAATTGGGGGCGGTGAGGCTTGGTGCTCTTCAGTATGGCTTGCGGTTGCTGGAGGAGTTCTTAGGTAATGCTCAAATCTGCCACTGTCTTGTGATGTAGGTAAACAACGTTAGTAAAATACTTTCTAATCTCAAGTGTTGGTAATATTTCTGGCAGCTGATGTACCAACACTACCAACTAGTTTAGCCTTGTAGAGAGGTCAGTCATAGCACCAAGTGGGCCAAGAGCTGGTCACCGAATTGCAAGTGATGGTTGGAATATGGCTTTTGTTTGAAGAGATGGATCAAGGAGGATTTGATGTCGGTTGAATGGTATTAGACTAGTCGCACGCCATGTTGACAGAATGTTCTTCTTGGTAAAGGTCTTGAGTCCTGCTCTGTAGAGCATGGGATAGAAGTCATCCTTCTGTAACTTTGAACATGGTCTATGGGCTCGCATATTTGCTTCAACCACTTGTTTGTAGTATGAATTGAGAGGAGAAAACAAACCAACATCAAGTGGAGAAAGAACATGGGTCGAGTGTGGAGGTAGACAGAGGAGGTGAATATTGTTTTCGATAGTAAATTCAATAAACTAAAAGTTCTCACAATGAGAAATGTGGCCATCAAGGATGAGGATTCAGTGCTGTTTGATGCCATTTTTGGGTCAGGTTTTGGGCTCAAACATTTGTACCAACCACTCTTAGGTGATCTGGTAATTGGTGTATGGAGTAGACGAATGAGTAAAGAAGGCATCCTGCTTCACATCAAAGTTGATATTGCTATGATGACCCATAACATGTGTCCTTGCAGGATAGATAATAAGATGAGGCAAAACTATTCCAGATCCTGAAACAGCTTTAATATCAGTGACTCAACTGCGGTCACCCACCTGAATAACCTTTCGATTCCTCCTTGATATTCTGCAAATGACCTGCCAACTACCATAGAGCTCCAGGGCAAATCCCTTCTCATCCTTATTACAAATATTCTCATGTTGAACATGAAACTTGCAGCAAGTTTTGTTAAACTGATTGAGGTAGGACTCAAAGTATGAAATGTCAGTAGCAAGTTCCCTCTACTTGTCTAGTACCTTCCCAGCCTTGGATTGAATTTGTGGATGCCGAATTGAAAACTGTTTTATCCAGTTCTCTCCTACCTTCTCTGCTTGTCCTTGATATTTCAAAATGGCATAGACCATTTGATAAACATGAGAGCAATGTGGAGGCAACCCATAATCATCCCACATTTCAACCCACTGAATCAAGGCCTTCTCCAGTTCATTGCTGAGTAGTTGCTGATCAGGATAGCATTGAATTGCAGGCTGCTTGTGTCCATGATACCAGTTGATTAGTCTTGTGTTGGAACCCTGAAATTGTTGACTTGCTTTACGAATTGCGAGTCCTGGAGTAGTTCGGAGAGCTTCAAAGGCCTTCTCAATCCTGTCCTCTAGATTGGCTTTCTTTTTAGGCATTCTTTGGTATAAGCAGAGGTTTTTTCGTAAAGTTATAACTAAAAAAGGTAAGCTGATAGTTAGGGAAAAAAATATTTGTCTAAAGTAGTGATATTGAATTCAGTAGCTTACTTTAAATAACCTAGATTTTGAGGCAACAACTTTTAAAACTATTGAGAATACTCTACTCAGTGTATATATTTGAGCAACAAGGGGTTTAAGGCAGTTCATGGGCCATTGTGATGGAACATAGTCATATTTGTAAAAATTGACAATTACTTCAATAACAATGACAAAACTGTATATATTTTTAAAATTATTTCATATATTGAATGCTTATCTCACATCCAGATTCTATTGAGGTCTTACGTATGATAGAGTTAGGCATTGTAGTTTTATTCACTTTTTGATTCACAATATCTAATAGGGCCTGGTGACCCATAACTAGGTGTTGACTCATAACACTCGCGCTAACTTTGGAGGATTATCTGGTCCAACTACCGTTTGTCCCTGATGCCCAGATGACCTTCCTGAGGCGCTCCCTTACCTCCCGGAGGCATAGTAGGTACTTTGAGTAATACAGAAGTGCAATCTAGTTTAATTACTCATAACCTGCCTAAGTCGGCTATGGCCTACCGCCTTATATACCCTGTGGATATGATTTCCCAACTGGAAACCTGCGACCTATACAGTATGACCTGGCCACCTCCTGTAGCCAAGTTTTGTTAGCCTTTTCCCAACTGGCACCCTTAGCCACCCTTTTCAATGCCAGTTTACCAACATGATACAAATTAAGCCGTGGTTGCTTTTATGCTTCTTTGTGTTTCATGTACCGTTGAAGGCTGGGTAAATTGAGGTTTATGATCATATATGTGATTACTAAAGTAGAGTAACTTGATCTATTCATAGCCTGAATCCATTTGGGAATCTGCCGCACCTAGGCTATGTTACTAGACAGTCCTGTATATCCGCTCTATTAGTTAAACTAGATTTCACCATTATGAAACAACTGGTAATACAAACGTAGCATGCCCGTGGCGCCCTACTCTGCTTAACAACTCATTATTGGTGCTTCTACTTACTCTGCCTTGCCAGTTACCTTGTCTAACTACAGTATTGTGTTTCCTAGTCTAGCTCTGACAGGAGGTTACCCTGCTTAACTGTGGTTGAAGGTTACTCAGTGTAACTGCGTTACCCTACCTAACTTGGTACGTAAGAGCTATCCTTTTTTAAGTATCATACCTCTGTTTCCCATGTCACTTTTGCAGGTCAATAATACTGTTCTTCAGCAGGACCCCTTGAGTGTCTGGATGGGCTGAGGTTCGGTAAGCTATACTAACTATTATCTAGCAGCATTACAGTACTTCACTCATCAACAAGTCAGTCCTCAGACTCAAATATCTTCTATATTCATAGACAACTTCTATTCGCCTGGCATGGTTTCGTACCCTGTGGTCTTACAGCTTAGAGTGATGACGTAGATGAAACTTAACCTAGGCTCCAATTGCCATGCTTTGCAATATCTTGAACAGTTCGCACAATTTTTGTCCAAACTATACCATTCCTATGATACCAAGTATTGAATAAACTGATGAGGCAACTTGGTTTTGGCACTTCCATACCATCGGTTGTCAACTATGGTGTCCACTTCATAGCTTAGCTCCGAATCAACTATCTGAGTACTGGTACCTTCTTTGCAAAACGATGTTAATAGTAGCTAATTCTAAGGGTAAGCAAAACAGACTATGGTTTCGGATGTCTATACAGATCACCATATCGAGAGCAATAGGGAGGCAGTCTTAACATGGAAAACTAGGTGAAGTATTGGTTTTTTTGTACTCATCAACTGCCATTGTATGCCAAGATCGCGTACCCCTTACTCTGGATTTGTTGAAAGGTTTAGACGGCCCGAACTATACTTTCCATAGTGAAATTAATGAGGATTCTGCTCTGACGGTCAGAGTAACCTGCAACCCTAGCAACAATTTATGTACATGAGCAGGTTTCTGAAAGCCCCTAAGGTAGAGTTTAGGCAGTCACACTGATAGGGATCATGCTCTTCACAAATGGAAACATGTGATTATGAAACCTGGAAATGTGTATCAATTTGTCGATGAACTCACTCGCAGAGCCGGTGAGTTGAATTATAACAGGAGAAGCCTGTAGGGTAAAGCTCGCATTGGTATGACTCCCGATTTGGGTCACACCTTTGGGCTGAAGACTCCACACTCAGAAGCATACATTGACTACTTTAACCTTATTGGCAACAAGGGTTACCCACTGGAGAAAGTAGTATCTTTCAACTGTATGGTTGTCAAAGAAAAGCATACTCTCTATGTGCCGAGTGAGGAAAGGTCATGTAGGGCTAAGTGACAGGGGATGAAGGAGCGAGGTCATGGTAATCGCAATCCCAAAGCACAACAGGCAACGGCTTACTTGACACTGGTTAAGAAGTTGGAAATAGACGAGAAAGACAGAAATATTTCCATAACCCAGACCGATAAATGCCGCCGTTTAAAGCAATATTCTTGTTGTGGGACTGAAGGTCAATCTTAGAGACGGTGTACAGCTCATCAAAGAGTTGAATAGTCGATCAAACAAGCTCGAACGTTAACGGCTTCAGAAGCTTTGCATGGTACTTCAACTATGCTCAAACATAGATTCATTGAGCCTCCTCCTGTTGAGAAAACGGTTACATAGCTCTGTAGATCACCTCACATATTGGAGGTTGATATTGACAATAGTGAATAGGTAAGCCATCTCAACAAAACTAAATAAACCAGAAAGCTTACCTCAACTCCTAGCATTTAGGCCTAGAGGAAAAGTATACAAAGAAAGGAAAATAGGACCAGGTGAGTCCCATCCTCCGTGCAAGAAATGCGTACCTGATTAAATACTGCAGCACAGGATAGAGTTAGGGTTTCTCAATTATATTGGGGTTGCAAGAGTTTATTTCTTATTTCTTTTTTCATTGCTTTACTTGGGGAAGACAGATAGTGATTGTATAGTTTATGGGAAGTTTTGTTGCTTATGTATATCAATCAGGCAGGACTTGATTAGCAATTGAAAGTTACTTTGCCAATTTACCTGTGGATGGTTGAATACCTGAAATCTGACTGGCCTGATAGTAAACCCTCTAACTATACCAATTATAATGTAAGATACATTATGACGCTTAAGTGAACACAACCTGTTTATGATGAAAGACTCGCTAAAGGGCAGAATCTATTCCGCTCATAGCTCCACCCTATGTCAATACATACAAAAGTAGATTTGGACTAGAACGTTCAGAAGCAGCTGGGTAGTAAAGAAGTATTACTTCTATTAGATAGACGCGCTACAGGTGCCGTGTTGAGTAGCTCATGGTTCAAGAAGGCACAGCTACATTGTATATGTCAGAGGTTTCCAACACATTTCTCTGATGCAAGTGATAACTAGATTCCAGTTTGCGGGAATCATTACATCATGACAGAGAGAATAAAGATCACTGACAATGTGACTGACCTGAGGTTCAAACTTGCGGATATGACTTAAACGAAGGTTCATCGCTATGTCCTGATGTCGTGGTTAAAGGACTACAATCCTGATATTTAGTGGGACAAAAGAACCCTGAAGTGGCACTCAGAATATTGTCTGACAAACTGTCTAGTCGCCATGTGATGTATTAAGTTGATCACAACTGAAGAACTGCTAGGTGAGGATTGTAGTGAGGTATATATGTTGAAAATAGCAGTCTATACTGGGGAAGACGGAATGGACATCAGTATCAATATACTCCCTGAATACAAGGCTTCAACAAATATTTTCAGTTAAGAAAATATAACCATGCTTTCATGGCATAGAGAGTTTGATCATCAGATTCAACTCGAACCTGGGACTAAGCTATGCTCAGGGCCAATATACCCACTCTCCAAGCGTGTGTTAGAGGTCTTATATGACTTGATCTGTGAAGTGGAGAAACAAGGGGAGATCCAAAGGTATAGTTCACTGGCGAGTGCTTCAGCCTTTTATATCTCATATCCAGAGAGTATGCTCCAGTTACACAACGATTATTAATAGCTCAATATAATTACTAGAAACAATAAGTATAAATTATCCTTGATGAAAGAGCTTGGGGATAGGCTCGGAAAGGCAACAGTTTTCACCAAGCTGCACCTGAAGAATGGTTATTATCTCGTCCTGAAGGCTCTAGTTGAGGAATGGAAAACTGCCTTAAAGGTTCATTATGGCCTGTATGAGTTTAAGGTCATGCAGTTTGGACTATGCAATATACCATATACCTTGCAGAGTATGATCAATAGTGTATTCAGTGATATGCTAGAGGCTGGAGTTATCTCTTACCTGGATAACATGCTGATATCCTTTAAGACAATTGAACAACTAGTGTCACTGGTCCGACAGCTCATGGAATGACTGCATAAGGTGGGTGTTTGTATTAGCATGAAGAGGTCCACGTCCAATCAGAGGGAAATTGAATTCTTAGGCAATAGGATATCAGAACACGTGATATCTACTACGAGTTGGAAGGATGTGGAGATCAAGGCGTGGACTACTCCACATAATGAACCTGATGTCTAATGCTTCATGGACTTAGTAAACTTCGACAATAAATTCATGAATAGGTTTTGCAAAGTAGCAAAACAATTAACGGATTTGACTAAAAAGGATGGAAAATGGGACTGGTTGGCTACTTGGGAGAGGTTATTTGAACATCTAAAAGAGTTGTTCATTACTGGTTCCATTCAGACACACTTGGTTGACTCTTGACCAACTAAGTTGGAACTTAATACTTGTGATTTCTCATTGGGAGCACTGCTCTAGCAACTCTCTGATAACCAAAAGTGTTATCAGGTGGCATATCACAGCAGGAAGTGTTGAAATTTCTTATTCGTTTTTATATGAATATTTCCTTGAACATATCACATATACTCTTACTTAGTTAGTGTTTCGGCAATTCCTATTACACCGCATACATTACTACAGCTAGGACATACTGTGCATTTATTTCTGTTATATTTCATTATTACAATAAGGATTCTTATGTATATTTCTTTATCTGGTATTAGGGTTATTTCGCTTGCTTATCACATATTTTAATGGTTATTGTTCCGTCCTTTATGTCTTATCATTCACAACGAAACCCCTCACACAACTTTAGTTTTATACAAACTTTTGGGATTTTCTTGGCAAGGTTTTCAGGGTCAAATATGTTCGCACTAATGTTTTTCCTACTGACGTTACGGTAAAACAGGTTCGTACTTAGATTTTTCCCTTTTATATTCTTTTGGATAAAAGGAGGGCGCACTGTTGTATCTATAGGGGCTACCAGCTACTTTTCTCGCTTAGAGGAATAAGGAACAGAGTACCTACCAATCTACCTTCACAAATCTACCTCTCCTCACCAAGGCGTGCCTGGAATACTAGTTTAGTATTGTGTTAGTATATACCGGTTGATATAAGATCGTGCCCATACACATTTAAACAGAAGTTCTTACTGGTGGAGGTGAAAAATGATGTTCATGAAAATGAGATGTCGGCAATAGTTGCTGCATTCAATGAATGGGATCATCTTTTGCACAGGGTTGAAGACCAAATAGTAGTATATTCAGATTACAAGAATTTGCTGTACTTTAATTTTACAAATTTCTTGAACCACAGGCAGTACTCCTGTGGAGATATCCAGCAGCTATTTAATTTGAAGGTAGTTTACCGCCATGGTGAGTTCCACGAAAATGCAGATGTGTTATTGTGGCTTGGAGACTACTGCACAGAATGCGTGTGTGATCTGCTACCACAAATATTTTTTCATACAGGACAATGACACATTCAACTGGAAACGTAACCTTCTGTGTTTCCAAAGGAAACTGACATCCCAGGATTTTGAATTGCAGTCAGACTTCTTACAAGCCCTTTGGTTAGCACCAGTGTAAAGCCTCCGGGGGTGTATCAGGCACCAAGAGGAATGCGTATCAGTAAGGTATAACAATAGTAACTCAGATCCCAAACTGTCGCGACATCAAGTGAGTAGTACTAACTCAGATTTCGATAAGTTGTTGAACAGCAGTCGATTACTATATCGTCAGCTTCGCTAAGTACTAGACTTACTTGCTGTGATTTCCTGTGAATTGAAATGAAGTAACTGCTCAACCAAGTATATTGCAAACTATCTCTGTCGAAGTCTGCCCTGTCTAAGCTTGCGAGGGGCAGTCTTAAATAAATAATCTCGCTGTTTCAAAAGCTTTCCATATTCTTTCATTGGATTTCCAATCAATAGATATAGCCAAGGTCCACTTATATAGTCCTCCGATCTGACAAATACCTCATACACCTAAACAGTACTGGAAACAAAATATGTATCAACCCGATACATGAAACAAAACATAAAACATATCGGGTATCAGCCTGATACATGAAACCCAATATAAAACAAACTAACCCCTTACTAGCTTTATCAACCTTAACAATAGTAACTAATACCAGTTACACCCCGGAAATAAAACAACTGTTTCCAAAAATAAAACCAAAAAACAATTTCCCTAAACATAAAAATTAAAACCAAAACCAAGTCTTGACAACCTCGCCATCATCTGAGACTCCATAGTTGTCATAGTCACTCTCCAAGTAGGGTTTTCAAAATCCATCATCCACCTTTCCTTCATCTGCAGACTCTCTATAGACTGGTGTCTTGGGGGTGAATCCGATCGCGATATATCCTGTAATAATCATAAATTCGTCGGTTGGACAGTTATCAGTCCTCCATTCCCACACAAGGTCCATAGCGTTCTCCAATCGCCCAACCAGCTCCCAGCTGTTCTCAGAATCCCCATAAGCTTTCCCCTTAATATGCAACTTGTCTGGTCCACAGTGCTGGTGGTCATCCAACACTTGCTCAACTTCCCATTCCGGTACCTCTTCAACCAGGATGGGCGCCAGTTCCGAATAGGCCCTGCCAGTGAACGTATTATCATCGTTCTCCTTGTATCTATTAACTGTAGAGCAATGAGATACTCCTTCCTTGCATCGGTAAATCACAGCATCCATCTTGGCTGTGTAGTTCTATGTCTATGAATCGTATTTCAAAACCTCGAAGGGTCCTGGCCATCTGGGTTACAGCTTCTTGCTTCTACCAGATTCCACTGCGAATAGGTCTCCCCTTACCAACAATCGTTCGCCCACATCAATAGGTTTGTGGATGGTCCTTCCTCATGCTGCTATCTTGGAATTCCTAAATCTCGCCATCTTGACAATTTGATAGGCCTTATTTCGCAATTCCTGGTGTCTGTTCATGAAGTCATTGGAGGTAGGCACCAGGGTGTTTCAGACTCAAATAGTCGACAGCACAGGGTGGTGCCGTTCATACACTGCTTTGTATGGTGACATGTTCAATAGATCAGAATGTCCTACTTTCTAGTAGGCTGCTAACTCGGGTGGCTCAAGTAACTAGTTGTTCTGGCGCTTGTTAACATTCCTGGAGTTGGTCTAAAGTTCTCTGAGCATTCTCTCAACCTAGTAATTGGTTTCGTGGTGTCCAGGTACTGCCTTGATGTGCATGATGCCTAAAGACTTCATGATTTGGGCTCAGAATCGTGATGTAAAATGTAGATCAGCATCACTGATAATCGAAGTAGGTACTCTATGTGGAGTGAAGACATAGTGCAGGAGTAGGATGAGGGTCTCAATCGCGTGACTGCTTGGGTGTATAGGAATAAACCAAGTGAATCCAACCGCCCTATCCACAACTACTAGTACTGTGTCGTACTTGTTGGTTCCAGACTTGTTGAATGGTCATGCAAAGTGGATAGCGTAGGAGGTGAATATCTCGGAGGGTATTTGCATGGACTGTGCCTCTCCTTCCGGTAGCTTGTTGCATTCTTTATTCCGTTAGCATAAATCGCATTGGCCAATATAGTCGCGAAAATCCTTCCTCATCTCAATCCAGAATATGTATTCTGTAGCATAGCGTAGGTTCCTATATGCGCTGTCATGTCCTCTATGAATCTCATCAATAACGATCTCCCTGACCGTCATCCCATTCACTGCCTGTCCCTTAGGTATGTATTGGCAATCTTGACCATCCCTGGTCGTTACATAAACTGGTCGATCGCCACTACTATAGAGTGATAGCTTGCCACCTATCTCAGTATTGCTAGCGTTAGAAGCTTGCTTGTATAGGTCATTGTTCCTTTAAGCCTCTACGATGTGTCTGCTCCATCGGCTACTCATCTCTGCCACCAGTGCTGCCTTGTCCTGTTCAGCTTGTACTCGCTCCAGGGGTGGTACTTCCTGCTCCTCATCTTTATATAGTTTGTTGTGGGTGTACTGGTGGTGAGGAAGGGTTGGGGATTGATGACTGGTATAAGCCTCGGTTGGCCGAGTGCCGCATTGGAGTAGAGGGGCTGCCTAGGATCCTTTGATGGTTGTTGGTAATGACTCTCCTGGTCCTGATATTCCGAATTTATGTCACCTAGTTGTTCGTTCAAACGTAGCCTGATTGCATCCAGGTCCACTACCAGCTGTGGGGGTAGCAAGATGCTCTTCTGTTCTTCGTAGGTAGACACTAGCTCTGATAGTACTATCTTGTCTCTGAGCTTCTTGTCCTCATGGATGGTACACTGCCGATTATAACATGTAGTCCAGTGCATAGCCACATGGTTTCTCTCGTCATAACTGAACTCACGGGTGACTGTGGCTCCCCAAAGGTTCCCAGCCCTGATAGAGCAATCAGAGTTATCGGTTGATAGTGGTTCTTCAACAGGAAGTGGTTTGAAGCGTGACATATTCGAGGATGTAAAGGGTATCTTGTGAGGGTTTGAATCTTCTTTGTTGGTAGGGTCTTGAGCGTAGTTTGGTTCTGGATCAAATTGCTCTTGAAGACGGGAAAGAGTGTCAGCTAAATGGTTTTCCTTCCCATACATATAACATATCTTTGGCTTGTATTTTCCCAAATGGGTTCGCCACCTGAGCAGCTTACGGGAGGGGGTTTGGGCTGTTTTTAAGTTGACCAATGGTTGGTGGTCGGTTATGATCTTGAATTCATGCCCTTTAAGAATATGATCAAAGGAGATTTAGGTATTCATAATTGCAAGTGCCTCCTTATTGGCAGTACTATAATTCATTTGTGAGTGGGTGAATTTTCTGATGTGCAATGCTGCAGGCCTGGCCGTTTTAGGTGTATCCCATTATCCTACCCAAGTTCCAACTCCGGAGTCAGACGCGTTGGTAAATAGCCATATCTTTTGTCCTAAGGTGTGATTAATTGGTCTCAGGACCTGATTCTGTTTGATATCTCCTTCACGTTCTCAATGCATTGTTCTGGTGTTGGTGTCGAAACAAACTCTTCATTGCCTGTAAGGTCTGTCAAGGGTGCTGTGATAGTGGCAATGTGCGGTAGGAATTGGCTCCTGTAGTTTCCCAATGCTAGAAACTCCTTAAGTTTCTTCTTGTTCTTCAGTGTTTCCAACTCCTCAATTGTCCGGATCTTTTCAGGGTATGCTCTAAGCCTTTTGTCATCAATGACGTGGCCTAGAACTTGTAATTCCTTTGCAAAGAAGTCCTACTTCTTTCTACTCGCAAAGAACTCCACTTGTTCCAACCTGTTACAGTCTGTTTTAATATGTTTCAAGTGTTCAGGTGTAACCAGTATTGATTACTATTGCTAAGGCTGACAAGGCTAACGGAAAATAGCTGGGCTAGTAAGGAGTTAGTTTGTTTTGTTATTGGTTTCAAGTATCGTTTGATACTTATTTTGTTTTGTCATTGGTTTCAAGTATCGTTTGATACTTAGTTTCTTTTATGTAGGGTTTCATGTGTCAGGCTGATACAAGATATGTTTTATATTTTGTTTCATGTATCGGAATGATATATATTTTGTTTGCAGTACTGTTTAGGTGCATGAGGCATTTGTTTGATTGGAGGACTTTACAAGCGGAGCTTGGTTATGTCCGTTGATTGGAAATCAAATGGAAGAAGATGGAAAGCTTTGGAAAAGCGAGATCGTGTAAATAAAGACTGCCCCTCTGGAGTTTAGACAGGGCAGACTTCGACTGCCAGAGTTTTCAATATACTTGGTTGAGCAGTTACTTCTTTTCAGTTCGCACGAAACCACAGCAAGTAAGTCTAGGACTTAGCGAAGCTGGCGATATAGTAATCGACGGCTGTTTGACAACCTATCGAGATCTGCGTTAGCTATCACTCACTTGAAGTCAAGACAGTTTGGGATCTGAATTAGTTATCGTTATACCTTAACGAGACGCATCCCTTTGGTGCCTGATACACCCAGCGAGGCGTTACATTTTTCTAACTTCAACAAGTAGTTGAGTTAAAAGCAGGCAGAGGTTAGGAAACCTCAGGCTTGCAAACAGTTGCCCAGAATAGGTGACAAGAGACTTCAGACGAGGTCAGGTAAGCAGATCCTGTGACTGGAACTTACCAAAAAGAAAGGCAGTCAGAGCACCAAAGGCGAACAAGCTACGGCATCCACCTTCAAAGTAGACGAAGCAGGAAGACAGTTATCGCGAGTCCAAGCAAAGCAATTGCTAGCGGAATCGGCGAAGGAACTAGCCTAAGAAAAAGTGTGAACTCCAGGAGATTTTCCCGGTACGCTAAAGGGATAGAAGGGAAAGCAAGGTGCAACACCCCAGGACGATCCAAGCAGCACAGACAGCGAAGAGAGCTCAGATAGCTTTAGTGATTCATATGATGTGTCGAATCCAGGACCTAGTAATGCGCCAGTGGCTAGAGAGCCAATACCAGCAACTAAAGCGAAGATTAGCATCAAGGTTCCTACACCAAAGGAGTTCAGGGGTGAAGGAGAGGACCTTAAACCAGAAGCGTTTGATCGTTGGTACCATTCAGTCCAGTTATACCTAAGACTACATGGACTCAACTTCAAAACAGATGGAGCGGGATACTATTAGATACTGTACACAGAAGGGAGAGCTCAAGAAGCAGCTTTCCCGGTGGCAGAAAACTATGGCGAAGATCTAACAAGAGAACGGCTTATCGATTGGTTAAGAGAACGATTCCAGTCATCCAGACAGAAGGATGACATTTACAACTGATTCCACGAGATTGAGCAAGTTAAGAATGGGAAGACGCAGCGCCTCACAACGGTGGCTACAGACATGTTGATGTACCGATCACGACTACCAGAAGGCCCCATTTCCGAATATGACTTCATTCAAAGGTTCTTCCAATGTAAGCACACTAGGCTAAGGTGGGATGTCGAAACATGGTATGATTCAAGCGAAACAATCCAGACCACGATAGCCTATTCAGAGTGAGTCGATGCAATCCTCCACTATACAGGAGCTTATGGAAAGGAATAGCATAAAGATCGATACAACGAAGACAACTCCAAGAAGGACAACAAACCTCAATGGAAGAAAAAGGAATCAAGCAATACGAAGACCCCAAGAGAAAAGGAAGCATGCTTTACCTGCGGAAGCAAAGGACATATGGCAAAGGACTGTACCAACAAAGGCGACAAAGGCCAAGGATAGACATCAAAAAAAGAAACATCATCGAACCGCGCTGAAGAAGTAAACAGCGAAGATGAAGTATATGTCAATGCCTTAGAAGTCGAGACCAATGCATCAGCGCAAAATACGCTACCCAAAGGAGATAAGAGTCATACAGCATTGGAAAGAACGATTCTGATTAACAGCAAACAAGCGAGAGTCCTATTTGATACAGGAACAATTGGTATAGACCTATTAAGCGCAACCTTTGAACCTACACATGGAATTCCATGTACCGAAATGGCAACTCCTGCAACCATTCATATGGCTATCAAAGGGTCACTATCTGAATCCCAGAAAGAATGCAACTTCAGTATAGCAATTGGTCAGATTGATGACTACTGGAAATAAAATGATAGTGGGGAACTTAGCCAAGTACGATGCCTTGATTGGAATGCCATTCCTATCACGAAACAAAGCATTAGTCGAATGTGGAAAGCTGAGGATTCACTTTCCTGATCATAGGATATAGGTCAATTACACGCCAACAAGTGGCAGAATTCGAGCAGCAGTGACAAGCACAGAAGAGATAATGGATCAATACCGGAAGGTATTCCCAGATCCAATTCTTGAAAGGTAACCAGCTTTAAGGAAGATCAACCACCGAATCAGATTAAAGGATCCAGAGAATCTGAAGACGATGCCAACATACTCAGTACAAGAAAAGTACGAGATTCGACTCAAAGCATGGCTGGAGCAGGAACACTGAGAAGGAGTTATTGAACGAGCAGAAGTGCCAGGAGCAGCACCGATGTTTGTATCAGTCAAAGGAAAGACTGATGGCAGGATAAGATGTCTAGCGGACCTTACTGCAAGAAACGACAATACTGGGAAGGATGACGAACCTATTCCGAACCAGAGGAGATTACTCAATGCACTAGCAAGGGCGCGATACAGGAGCAAGATCGACTTAAGCGAAGCCTATTTTCAAACCAGATTGCACCCTGACGATGTTAATTATAACAGTTTCAAAACACCGTTTAGGGGTTTTGTTAGCAAGGTTATGTTACAAGGAGACATGAATGCACCTGGAACTTTTATGTGGATCATGTCAGATCTACTCGCTGACTGCCAGGGACAATTCGTGTGGGTGTACAGCGATGATATACTTATATTCTCTGATACAGAGTCTGACCACTTGAAACACATTAAAGCGGTCTGTGACATGTTGGAAAAAGCGGAGTTCTTTGCGAGCAGAAAGAAGTTGGACTTCTTCGCTAAAGAATTACAAGTACTAGGCCACGTCATCGATGACAAGGGGCTTAGAGCATTCACTGAGAAGATCGGGAGGATAGAGGAGTAGGAAACACAGAAGAATAAGAAGCAACTCCAGGAGTTCCTAGGATTGGTAAACTGCATTAGCCAATTCCTTCCATATATTGCTACTATAACAGCATGCTTGACAGATCTTACCGGAAATGAGGAGTTTGTCTAGATACCTACACATGACCAATGCATCGAGAATGTGAAGTAAATCGCCAAACAGAATCAGGTCATGAGACCGATTAACCGTACCTCAGGACAAAAGATATGGCTCATTACGGATACCTCTTACGCAGGGGTAGCAGCTTGGGGATGACAACGAGAGACACCTGACAGGGCGAGGCCTGCGGCATTGCACAGCAGGAAATTCACCCCCTCACTGATGAATTACGGAACTACCGATAAGGAGGCACTCGCAATCATAGATGCCTTAACCTCCTTTGATTATATTCTTGCAGGGCATCAATTTACATTCATAACCGATCACCAACCACTGGTGTACCTGAAGACAGCCAAGAACCCCTCACGCAAGCAGCTGAGGTGGTGAACCCATTTGGGAAAATAGGAGGCAAAGATATGTTATAGGACTGGGAAAGGAAACTATTTAGCTGACGCTCTTTCCCGCCTTCATGAGCATTTGATCCAGAACCAAACTACGCTCAAGATCCTACCAACGAAGAAGATTCAAACCCTCATAACATACCTTTTACATCCTCAAATATGTCAGGCTTCGAACCACTTCCTGTTGAAGAACCCCTTTTGTCGGATAACTCAGATTGCTCTATCAGGGCAGGAAACGATTGGGGAGATATAGTCACCCTAGAGATTAGTGATGATGAGAGAAATCATGCGGCCATGCACTGGAGCGCATGCTACGATCGTCAGTGTACCATCTATGAGGACGAGAAACTTAGAGACAAGATAGTTCTACCCTAGCTAGTCTCTACTTCCGAGGAAAGGAATAGCATCTTGCTACCTCCACTACCGGTATTGGACATGGATGCTATCAGACGAGGTTAGAACAAACAACTAGGAGACATGAGTTCGGATTATCAGGACCAGGAGAGTCCTTACCAAAAACTACCAAAGGAGCCTAAGCAGCCCCTCTACTCCAATGCGGCACTAGGCCAACCAAGGCTTATACCAGTCTTCGAACCACCTACCCTCCCTCACCACCAGCATACACTCTACAAGCTTTACAAGGACGAGGAGGAGGAAGTACCACGCCTGGAGCGAGTACAGGACGAACGGGATACGGCAACAGTAGTGGCAGAAATGAGCAGCCAATGGAGAAGACAGATCGTGGAGGCCTACAGGAACGATGACCTGGACAAGCCGGCTTCTGACGCTATCAACAATGGGAGAGGTGGTAAGCTATCCCACTATAGGATCGGTGATGGACTAATCTATGCAACGACCATGGGTGGTCAGGATTGCCTATACATACCTAAGGGACATGCAGTTAATGGGATGACACTCAGGGAGATCGTTATTGATGAGATTCACAACAGAGGACACCATAGCCCAGATAGGAACCTACGCTATGCTACAGAATACATATTCTGGCCCAAGGTGTAACGGGGGCACCCTATAGGAAGATGGATCCTAAGGTTACGACCGCACCAAAAGACTCATGCAAAGTTCACAGAAGGTAAAGATAAAATGATTGAATCAAATGATAAAACTTAATATCGTTAAGCCAGAGCTTCACTCAATTCAAGTCTTCTCGAAAGGATAGTTGGTTATCAGAGTAGAGTGCCGTTCGCGTTTACTTAGGTAGAATTATAAAGCCAACGACACCCATCCCTACTCCGACCGTTAAGATAGCTCCCTTCTCCACTCAGGGATCATCTGACACATGGCCCGTCCGGAATTAACTTCAGGGCCTGTGGATCGCTGGGATAAGTTGAGTCCGTTCAATCATAAAGGTTTTCTGCAATGCATTTTGATTATGCCTGCAGGAGAGAAAAACCTTT
>QFET01002125.1:0-14798 GCA_003316355.1 Tuber calosporum
GGTGGGCGAGAGGAGGAGACAGCAGTAACCCTGGCAGCCAAGTCTCTGACTGAGGCTTCCAGGTTGGCCAAGGGAAGGGTGGGGAGAGAGGAGGGCAAAGCGGCGTTGCGTGTGTTAGTAGTCTCAAGGCGTTCGAGACGAGTACCGATAGTGCCAATCCCTGTGATCAGCTTCAAAATGAGGGGAATGAGTACAGTCTCACCAACAGAAAGGTCATGGAGATCACAATCCCAGAGACGGGGGAAGAGGTCAGGGTTCGGTTCCATGGAGGGCCTAAGCTCATCACAGAGCTGCCTGTCCATAGGCTTTACTCGAAAGTCTTTAACATTTTATATATGAGCCTTTCCAGACGATGTCAATTTCGCAAACAAAGATTATAAGCTAAATCACATTCGCTGGCTGTTAGAATCGACTATCCGTAATATCCCTTTCTGATATTTACAAGTACTAGTAACCATGTC
Organism: Tuber calosporum; assembly: GCA_003316355.1. NCBI lineage: Eukaryota > Fungi > Ascomycota > Pezizomycetes > Pezizales > Tuberaceae > Tuber > Tuber calosporum. The sequence goes on from QFET01002125.1 coordinate 462, forward strand.
CATAACAAGTAGACTAGGGTAGAAAGTACTATGTCTGAAATGTCTGTTACACACACAAAATGAAGTACTAAATCCTCTTCTAGGCCTCTTCAGGACTAGGATCATATTGCAGATCTCAGGGGCCTCAGGTGGGAATCAGTTACTAAGTTGATTGAAGCGGGACCTATGGAGGTGCCAGAGGAACCTCTGATGATTATGGTGCCCCATGCTAGGTTACCATTAACATCTATCACAGACAATCATTCTGCCATTATGCCAGAGCCGTTCCAAGTATGGGTTACTTTTGAACAATTTATATATAAAGTCTTTGAGAATTACATCCTACATGTAGTAGGCCGTAGGTTCCTGGAAGGACAGTCCCAAGTCCAATGCTTTATCAAGACAAAGTAGACCTATTGTCAAGAGAAAATGGTGCCCATGGCTACTAGCTGGGTAAAGAAGGTACAGAACACCTATTGTCAACCTGTCATAACAGTACAAGGGCTAAAGGGTGAATTGTAGGCCACCAAGTGGGCTGAGGAGGAAGGAGTCAATATTGACCCTTAAACTGCAGCAATCATGAAGCCAGTCCCCCCACTGCCCTAGGCTCAGACAGGACCAGTTCATCTTGATCTGCATTTTGGAAAGCAATGGCAAATGTAAAATATTATAAAGGTTTTTCACCACCTGTACTAGTAGCGTTGGGACTAAGCCAAACTCCAGGTACATCACGGGTTTCCCCATTTCCCTTTAATATCGAAGCCCACATGGGAAGTCGATCCCACAGCCCTTCTGGCACTTTACGGCGAGTATCACGACTCGTAGGGGTAATGAAGCAAAAACATCCTACAAAATCAGAAACTTCAACAATTCCAACTACACTGCTTGGGTCCAATCCACTGCCACAATTATTTTAAAAGCTAAACGACCGTATGCGGTGGCAGAGGAATTTCCCTTGCCAGCCATACCACAAAATCTGTTGAACCTTGTCTACCAGACAGTACCACCAGTTCCCACAAAGCCCAATTTGAGCGTGGAATGACTAGGTTTCCAGAGATTGCAGCCCAGTAAGTAACAGCTCCTTGTTCACAAGCTTCTAGGCTTGATGGAGGTCCAGCTGAGCATGTTTTACACTACAAGGCTCCCAGTTTTGAAGGCCGTCGTGAAATGCTAAAACATTGACCCTCATATCCAAAGTTGAAAACTACCTATTGTCATTTCTCTATTACCAAAGTCCATACTATTGTTGGAGCTTGTCCTAGCTTCAAACAATTAGTTCAGAGGGGCACTGATGAAGTTATTGCAGCAAGAGAACCTCCTGCCCCACCTTCTCCGCTTCAACTGTTGTCCCACACAGTGCCCCTTTGAAGATACTTCAGAGTATCATATTAGCGGATATGATTATCCTTTGGGACCCCTTGGTGGAAACACTGCGGACGTGGTTGTAGGCTACGAACCACCAGGTAGTGGCAATATTGACAAAGGAGGAGAACAAGGGGATTTCGACTCCTCATGCCATAGCGAGGACTACTCTTCCGCACGCCCAGTTGTTGGCTCAAGGCTGTGCAGAGAAAACACCCACTGGAATGAGGCTATGTGGCAACAGTATTATTACCGGTATCAAGTCTTGACAGACTACCTGCGGAAGTCCAACATTAATCCCACACTCGGCAAAAGAAACTTGAGAAGTCGGAGATATAAGGGTTTGACAGAGATTGCCTTACAACCCTTTAATTCTTAAATAACCCGACACTAGGTTTATTTACTATCGACACTGCAAGTTGTCAGATATGTAAAGGTCAGCCAGATTATCGTACTTCTAGATGGAGATGCAACGAAATGCTATAATATCATCCTTAGGCCCATTAGGCAGTATGAAGCTCTCAGGTCAGCATTTACATCCAACTAAAGCAAAGGGTTACCTACTTGGACAGGTTATTGGAAGTACTTGGACTCGAGTTTGGCAGTCAGTTGGATCGGGATCACACTCTTTACCCATAGAACTGTCTGGTTATGAACCCCATAAAAAGGGATCAGTTTGTCTAATAAACTTATTCAGTTAGCCAATATCATGTCTTATGACAGGATCAGTGTCATGGAAAAAGCTCGCATTAGTATGACTGCAGATTTGTGCCATGCCTGAGGGATGTAGACTCCATTCCCAGAAGGAAACATTGACTATCTGATGCTTTTGCGTAATACTGTCACAAGATGAAGGATGTAGCATGCTACAACCCAACGGTTGTCTACCAAAAACATACATCCAATCACTGGAGCGAGGACAGGTCGTATAGTGCTAAGTGATACTGGGTGAAGCAGTTAGGTCCTGAAAATCGCAATCACAAATGTCCACAGGTAATTGCTAATTAATCCCAGGTTAAGAAGTCTGAAGTTGAGGCAAAATACGGAAACATTCCAGTAACCGAAACTAAGATACGCGGGTGGCAGAAATAATAGTCTTGTTATGGTAATGAGGGTTATTAGTGGAGACAGGGAACCAGTCCAAACAAGTTATCCAGTCTATCACACACACTAGAGAGAGAATGGCTTCTGAAGCTGGATATGTTACTTGTACTTTGTCCAATCATCATTGCATTGAGGCCCCTCAAGTTGAACAACAGGTTTCTATCCACCGCATATCACCTTTGATATTTGACGTTTACTCTGACAGGAGTCAATACGTAAGCTCTCTGTACAACAATAAAGTAACCAGACTGCTGACTGCCACTTCTCGCCTTTAGGCCTACAGGACAAGGCAAGATAGGAAGAGTAATTGGACTAGGTGAAACTCCTCCTCCATTCAGGAAAACGAAGCTGATTCAATGCTGCCTGAGAGGGTTGCGTTTGGGTTTTTGTTTGAAATGGGGTTACGTGGATTGCTTTCTTATATCCTTTGTTCATTACTTTACTTGGGGAAGACTGATAGGGATGGTCTGGTTTCATTTGATTTTGTTGTTTCTGTATGTCAATCAGGAACGTCTTCGGTAGCAATTGAATGTTGATTTATACCTTTACTAGAGGAGGGTTGAGTACGCGAATTCTGGCGCACTTGATAGGAAACACCCAAATTATACTTCTTATAACATGAGATCTATTATGATACTTAAACAAACAAAACCTGTTACAGAATCAAAACCCACTATGCTTCAGAGGCTATTTGGCAAACTGACCCACACTCGGTAAATCAAAATGCATGTCTGTTTTGACTTAACCTTTCAGAAGCTGCAGAGTAGTGAAGTAGCAGTACTTGCTTTGGACTGTAGCGCTACTGGTGCCGTGTTGACTCACCCATGGGTCAATAAGGCCTAACTACATTTTATACATCGGAGGTTTCCGAAACCAATCTCTCATGCAAGAGGTAACCAAATTCCCAGGTCCTAGAATCATTATACCAAGACGGTCAGAATATAGATCAAAGCCTAAATGAATAATTTGAGGTTCGAGCTGCTAATTATGCCTGACACCAAGGTTGATAGCTATCTACCTATGCCGTGGTTAAAAGACTACAATCCTGATATTGCTTGGGATACCAGTATGCTGAAGTGGTACTCAGAGTAGTGTCTGACGAAGTGTCTTGTAGTTAAGCAAGGTATGAAACTTATACCAAGTGAAGAACTCCTAGATGAGGATTGTGGCCAGATATATATGTTGAAATGGCAGTGTATACAAGGGAAGGTGGAAAGGACACCTGTGTCAATCTACTCCCAGAATCCAAGAATTATGCGCATATTTTCAATTCTGGAAATATAACCACATTTCCTAGACATACAGAGTTTGATCAGAAGATAGAACTCGAACCTTGGACTCTGCAACCATTAGGGTCAATATAGTCTCTCTCAAAGCGAGAGTTAGATATCGTGTATGACTATATCTGTGAAATGGCGGAACTTGAAAAGATCCAACTGTCTAGTTTACTGTCAAACACTTAAATACTCTTGCTTACAAAGCCAAACGGTACGCTTCGGTTATCCATTGTTAATCGAGTTCTTAATTAGTTTTCTATAAAAGACCACTACCCGTTGCCCTTGATAAATGTGTTCAAAGTTAGGCTCGGCAAGGCCACAGTGTTCAGCAAGCTGGACCTGAAGTATGACTACCATCTTGTCCAGATAGCTCTGAGTGCGGAATAGAAAATAGCTTTTAAGAGTTGTTATAGCCTGTATGAGTATACAGTGATTCCGTTTAGGCAATGAGATGCACCATCTACCTTTCAGAGTATGCTGAATAGCATATGCCGGGATATGCTTGATACAGGAGCTAACGCTAATCAGGATGATATTCTAATATACTTTGAGACAAATAAAGAACATCACTCACTGGTCCGTCCAGTGATAGAAAGAGAGGGAAAGGCGTCTCTGTGTGTGACCATAAAGAAGTCCACCTTCCATCAAAGAGAAGTTTAATTCAGAGGCTATAAGATATTGGAGCAAGGGATATTAGTGAGACTCAAAAGGTACAGCAGGAGATGAAGGTATGGACGACTCCCCAGAACATCACCTATGTCCAATACTTCTTGGGCTTTGCAAACTTCTACCCTCTATACATGAATGCGCTTAGTAAAGTAGCTAAATAGTTGATAGATTATAATAAGAAAGATGCAAAATAGGACAGGTCGGCTGAATGTAAACAGTCCTTTGAATATCTAAAAGAGTTGTTCACTACAGGTCCCCTTCTGAGACACTTAGATAGCTCGCATCCAACTAAATTGTAAACTAACACCAAAGTTCTTGGACAGTAGACAACACCAATGGGTAGAATTCAAACAGCCTTTTAACTTCAAGGTGGTAAACTAAAAGAATATATTGATGTTAAGGGTAGTCGATTCTAAGGGCAAACTATTTGAACTAGGCTTAAATCTTTCTTCATAAAAGGAGATTGTCTAGAAAGGCTCGTAGGTAAAGATTTTTGAGTAAAAACTTATGATATTGATAAGATCTCTTCTCCGTTGCTTGATGATGGCTAAAGCTCGTGAGGCACTCCGATAATTATATCCTGCCTCTCAGTGTTTGTGGACTACGACGGTTTTACATATAAACAAGTATTTTATCCCCAACCTTCGTCTCTTAATCCAAAAAGGAATCTGCTATGACCCTGTAACTTCCTCTTCCCACGCCCAGCTGACAGTATGATTGGAGCTCCTGACTTCTCTGAGGGTGTGGACCCACTTAGTCTGAGTTGTCAACATTCTTTCGGCTGTTAAGATATGGCCGCCCATTTTGGAACGTGCTATTAAATTCTTAAAACTCAAAGGGGCTAGCTTGGTTGTTGGCCGAGTCTGCTGCGTGCCGTCTTATCCGGCTCTGCAGCTGGTTTTCAGGATGACTAGTGTTCACGATCGGGCCAATACCTTCTCGTCTTCACTGCCTCTCCTAATCAACTTGTTCCGATATGTTGATTGACCTTATAGGCAGCATGGGGGCGTCAGCATACTGTGAGTGTGTATCCGAGCAGCCAACTTCAATTGCGCATTCATACCCATCTAGGACTACCCGAGCTCGATTATCTTCAACAGGGTGTAATTCTGCGGGTTCTTAACGGAATCGCTTCGTTCCACTTCCCTGACCTAGTAAGAGAGGCCCTCTCATATGCCCCGCAGACAGCATCCGGTCGTTCAGACAGCGACGACGTATACGGGTTACAAAATGTGTTCCAATATCTCGTTTTTCTTAGTAAATGAGCAACTGCACAAGGTGTCAGTGTCGACTCCCTGGGCAAAAGGTGGGGCCGCAGGGGGGTAATTGCCTGTGGAGGTTCGGATTCATGCAGTTTCACGTCAAAAGTCATTTAATCCACTTGGAAGTCGTTTGTGCCTAACAGTTGAATGAGAAGGTAGTTACGTTATCATGATGTATCGAATACCCTCCAGAAGGGCACAGTGATCCACATCCACCAATATCCTTTTGTCCTTGATAATGGCCCATTCAACAAGAATGTGCCCTACTCTGTCTGCAGATGCTGCTGATCTGTCAGAGTTATCGCTTGCAGTCAGATTTCATACAAGCCATTAAGCTAGAGGCAGAAAAAGGCTAAGCATACCTTACAGTCCTACGGGCTATGGCAGACAAGGAAACCACTGTTGATGCCCAGTTCGAGGTAAAGAATAGTCTGCTCACCTTCAAGAACTCATAGTACGTCCCTACGGACAAGGTCCTAACACATAGAATCATCTAGGCATAACATAATTCACATTTGCTAGACATTTTGGAACATATACGACCATGGCTTGAGTAAAAGCAAATCTCTATTTGCCTAATATGGAGATTCAGGAAACAGAAGATATTCTCACCTGTTATACTTGTCATGAAGTAAGACAATAAGGCAAAAGAGGTTTGGCTTACTCCAAATGGTTGAAGTTCCTATAAGGCCCAGGACTGCAATTTCCATGGACTTTGTTGAGGCATAACCTGTGTCAGAGGTGTGTACCAAGATATGTATTATCATTGATAGATTTTCGAGATGTGAAACTTAATACGTCTGGCTACGGACGTGCCCATTAATGAACAGGCTCTGATGGTCCAGAAGGGAGTATTGGGCTTACATGAGCTTCCAGAATCTGTTATTTCCGACCGGGTATCAGATTCACATCTATATTCTGGATAAGTCTCATGGGGTTACTCCCAGTCATACTCAATGTCTCTACCACAATCCACCCTGCAACTGATTGGCAAACTATACGGGTAAATCAAATGATGAATCAGTACTTAAGAAGCTATTGTTCATAATAGCAAGACGATTGGGCTGTGGTGTTACCACTAGCAGAACACCCAGACTATATGTCTCTATTATGGTCTTCGAAGGAATCAGCCTTTATGGCAAAATATGGGTTATACCTAAGCCTGAATAGTCTGGGGCCATGATGAATCATCAAGGAATGCGCTCAAACAACGACCTCGTGGTAAAGAACTGTGAAGGCACTTGGCAGAACAATTATGAAATTCTATAAAAGGCCTAGGAGCAATAAAGGAAATGACATGATCAAAAGCGACTACAATGTTGTGAGTTTGTCAACCTTTAAGACGTCACCCCATGGAGTATGATGAAAGCCAATGCGTTATCTTGGTCATAACAAAACTAAACCGTAAGCGACCTATTGAAAAGCTCGACTGCAAGAAGTTAGGCCCTTTTGTAGGGAAGCGAAAAATTCGAACCCGTCCTATGAGCTGGAACTCCCTGCCCAGTGACCAATCTATCTATTCTTTAATGTTGGACTCTTAGAGCAGTATAGGAAAGACTATATAAGTAGTCGGGCAAGGGAGGTAGCAGTTGTAGACATTGTTGACTCAGTGCTTAACTATGTATTGGACGCCATAGTAGAATGCCAAAGGTATAGAAATACTAAAGCTAAGTTCTCTCACAGGGTTGTCCGATACTTGGGATCATAGAAAGGGTAGAGATTGGAAAATAATTCATGAGAACCGTTCTAGATATTGGAAAGAACAGCTTGTGAAGCCATAGTTAAATTTCATCAATGGTATCCCTCCTATCCCAGGGACCACAGTGTATGAAACTCTGCTAGTGTAACGTACTCCCAAGTATCTCCAGAATCCCAAAGGGACCCTGAAGATACTATTAGGATAGGGGGAGAAGGGTCGATGGATAGGTCTTCAATAGACAAGGTAAAAGGTATGGAGCTAATAGAGTGACCGTTCAACTTGTAGTATTAAAGATGATAGTCCTGTGAGGCTTGAGAGTCCGAATCCTTAAGGGATTGTAGGCTCTTTAAATGCAAAAGATTGTAGCTAGGAAAACTAAACAAAAACGCAAACATCCTGTCCAACAAACATGCTAACAGAGGCAGCATACCAAGGTAACCATATTCCAAAAACAGAGGGTTAAAAGCGACAGGATGGAGCTAACAAAACAACTAATGGAATCAAAACAGGAAGGAACAAGAGATCGCTAGTACTATACAAATCCAGCAGGTATAGCAGGAGGATAGCGATACCCAAATGGGTAGAAGCAAGGAGGGGTAATGGTAAGTGAAACGGGGAAAGGGTAACCAGTTTGGAAGTCATAACCAAGTAGGGAGGGACAACCAAATAGTAGCGCTTATCAGGTATAAACCCAAATAAGGAATAAGCAACCTCAAGTCAGTAGTAATAGTAGAAACATAATAGGATTCCGTTACATTCCCCTTAAAAGAAATAAAACAAACAAACAAATTAGGAATATCCTAAAGGCCTTAATGACCAACCCGCCTTTGGAGCATTCCACTCAATTTCAAAAACATTTAACTTAATCAGTAAAGATATATCCATCACTGGTGTCAGGACCTTACACCTTTATAGGCCCCATAGTAGCGAAGACAATACCATGAGGCAGTTAGCTTTTCATCTCAGATTCGTCCAAGGTGGAGAGTGTTGTGCTAGTATCGGATTCTGAGTAGTCTGAGTCTTGAAGGGGTTTCCAAAATCTGTCAGGGTCAAGCTCAGGTGAGAGGGGGGCATAGTCGGGTTTCTGAAGTGTCCAGGCAGAGAAAGTCTCGCCATGAGACCAAGGGAGTCTGAAAGGTATAGATTCATTGTAGGTATCGAACCAGTAGGATCTGATAAGGGTGCTGGCGTTCTAGGTCGTAGAGGGGTTCCCATGTTGCTTCGATTTCGTCATAGCCTTTCCAATAGATCAAGAACTGTCTTTTTCTGCGAGAGATTCGATATTTGAGTATCTTTTCCATCTCCCATTGCTCTTGTCCACTGGCATCGATGGTGACGGGTTCTTTGGATATGGGTTCAGGTGTTCCTGAGAAGGCGAAGGGGTTCGGTCTGAGGTATATGCGAATATGGCTGTACTGGATCCATGGGTAGATTCCTGCCATCACTGGGGGAAGTATGAGTTTGTAGTTGTTGTGTCTGTCAGGTCCTTCGCTCACTGAGAAGGGTCCTAACCATGGTCCAACTAGCTTGTGATTTCGTCCTACCTTATGGACATAGGGTGCTGACTTGAAGATAACTTCAGTTTCGTTAGGGATGATTGGGGGTCCATCCTTTCTTCTGTTTTCGCTGGAGGTGGTTTGGCGTGCTCTGGCCTTCTTGAGGGCATCTCTGGCAAGTTGCTAGTTCTTCATGATCTGGGAAGCAATCTCGTCTGCTGCTGGTACTGAAGTGGGGAGAACTCTGGCGCTTGGGAGGAGATTTGGTAGACTGCCAAAGGTGATTTCGAAGGGGGAGAGTTCAGTGCTAACGCTGGGAGCTGCATTGATTGCAGTCTGAACACGAGGTAGGTGGCGAACCCACTTGGTTCCTTTAGGGTTGACATAGTTCCTAAGGCATTGGCGAACAGTTCTGATTCTGTGCTCAGTCTGTCCATTAGTCTGGTGGTGGTAAGCTGTAGCCATGTTGAGATCAACATTGAGATTCGCCATAAGCTGTGTCCAAAAGCGTGAGGTAAACTTGGGGTCTCTGTCAGAGACTAGGAAGGTAGGGAAACCAGGAATGGAGAAGACTCGCTCAATGAGGGTATGTGCTGTTTCGATAGCTGTGATGTTCTGGGAGACTGGTATGAGGTAGGTAAAGCCACGAATCGATCTAAGACAACCATGAAGAGTTCGAGCTTGGAATCACTAGGGAAGGGTCCTGCAAAGTCAATTGCAAGGGACGAGAATGGCTGCCTGGGGACAGGGAGGGGGGTGACTGATCCTTCAGGGACAGTGGTAGGTTGCTTGTTTAGCTGGCATAGGTGGCATCTGCGGACATAGTCCTTATAATCGTTCCACCTGGCGAGCCATTAGAAGTGTCTTGAAGCATATTCAAAACATTTCTGCCAACCCATATGTGCCATTTGTTCATAGGTAATGCGCACAATTTCGCTCCTGATGTTAGCACCTTGATAGCTTGCTTCATAGGGGACATAAGGACACTCTCTACTGTCATCCTTCCCCTTTCTGACGAGAACTCCATCATATAAGAGCCAGTCACGGTGGTCGATTGCCTTGGTAACTACCTCAAGGAGAGGGTCATTCTGGGTAGTATTTCGAATGCTGTAGTACCACTTTCCTTTCATGTAGTTGGTAAGCTGAAAAGCGCGAAGGTCAAGCCGTGAAGGGGGCTGATCAAAGAAGCAGTCCTCCTAATCGACAGGTGCTTCTGGGGTAGGTAGGTCCCATCCTTGGTCGATATCCGGTATTTCTCTTTCTTTTCCCTTATCAATAACTGTATGAAAAACCTGGTAGCTATCATCATCGTGGAGCGGAGGAGGAACAGACTATCTGTGTTCTGCTCTGCGCTTGGGATGATGAGGGGTGACAAAGTTGGAGGAAGAGTAGAGAGGCAAGGGTCCGGGAATATTACGAGATCCTGAGGGAAAGTATCCTGTATTCTTTCCATTTATGTGGGTTTGGCATTCGTCTCAGACAAAGGCAGTCCAGTGCATGGCTCTGTGTCTATTAGATTCAAGAAATCGGTCCAGTTCATTGACTGGGGGTCGAGGAGGGACTGGTGTGGGCTGCGTATCAGGTTCAGAAGGTGTGCTGCTGGGGGCTATATTTCTGGAGGTGGTGACTGCAAGGGATTCCAATTGGGTGATAGAATCATAGATTCGTTTAAAGCAGTTGGTGATACCATCTGGATACAGTGGTTGGTCTATATCTCCGGGAGACTTGTTAATTCTCGACGCAAGGCCTGACAGTTGAGTTTTAGCTCGCTCAATAAGTACTGTGGCCTGGGATGGCTCTTGAGGGTTGCTGAGATAGGAGGAGGTCTCGACGATTTCACAACCTTGTATGGCATTGGTTGCAAGCTCGAGGGTATCTGCAGCTTTGTCCATGGCTTGTTCAACAGAATCTGTGTAGTGACTCGCTTCTTGGGAGCTCGGGGTATTTGAGCTGGTGCCATGATGTGAGTTCCACATGGAGTGGTGTTTAGGGGTAAGAATGCGAGATGGTACTTGATGGGTTAGGGCAGAAGAAGGGTATAGGGCATGGGCGATGTCGAGGTAGTGTCTTGATATACTGTTCATGGCAGAGGAGGGGGTCTTTATAGGTTTCTTCTCTGTTGGATCTTCGAGTATTTGGTCTTCTACAGCTGGGGTGTCTTCATAGATCCTTGATAGTGCATCTACAAGGACATTGTCTTTGCCAGGTCTGTGTATGATATCGAAATCATAAGATTGCTGGAACATGCGCCATCTAGTTTGGCGGTAAGGTAGGTCAGTCTGCTTCAGGCAAAAGGATAATGCCTTGTTGTCAGACACAACAGTTAACTTGGTGCCATATAGAATCGGATAGAATGCCTCAATGACATCCAGAATCGCCAAAAGTTCCAATTCAGGGACAGGGTAGTGCAGCTGACTAGTTGCAAACTTTCGGCTGTGGAATGCGGCAGGGTATGCTTTCTCAGGGGAGGGTCCTTGGCCTACCCATGCTCCTGACCCAACCTTTGAGGCGTCAGTAATGAGGTATATTGGATCAGCTGATGTCTCATATGAGATGGGGCGGAGCGGAATAGTCTCCTTGGCCAGGAGCTTAACCTGTTTGAAGGCTTCCTCATGCAGGGGTCGTCATTCAAACACATCTTGGGAAATTAGGTCCGAGAGGGGTGCAGTGGTGGAGGCAAGGTGTGGAAGGAACTGTGCATGGTATATCACAACTCCAATAAAGGTCTGAACCTCTTTTTTCGATTTTGGTGTGGGCCAGTCTTGGATAGATCAAATTTTTTCAGGGTTTGCATGAATTCCTTTCTCATCTATAACATGTCCTAGTAGTGAGAGCTTGGTGGCGAAGAATTAGCACTTGGCTGGTGATCCTTTGATTTGATGCTGCTTCAGTCTTCCCAAGACTGATCTGATGTGCGAAATGTGGTTCTCCACTGTTTCTGAGTAGATGGTAATATCATCCATGTATGCCCAAACGAATTTTCCAATAAATCCATCTAGGACAAACTCTATAACTCTCAGAGCCGTAGCAGGAGCGTTGGCATCTACTTGCAGCATAACTCTGCATTCAAAGGATCCAAAAGGTGTCTTGATGGTGTTGTATTTCTCATCGCTGGGGAGAACTCGAATTTGGAAGTACCAGTTTGCTAGGTCTATTGTGGATCTGAACTTTGCTCTGGCAACAGTTCTGAGTATCATGGCTTGGTTGGGAATCGCTCCATGGTCCTTGATAGTAATATCATTCCTGGGTACAAGGTCTGCAAGCAGTCTGCTTTCGCCATTGAGTTTCAGCTTTGGGAATATGTTGACTGGGTTGTGTGCCTCGCTTGGGTAAATGATTCCTTTAGCTTTCCAGTCCTCGATCAATGCTCTGTATGCTGGCATGATCTTGTTAGGGAATGTGAAGAATATCGGATTATGGTCCGAAATTGTGTCTTTCAGCTAGATGTGGTGGTTGACATCTCTCAAGGGTGGTAATTCCGCTGTCTTCTTGCCAGGGAATACTGTAGCAAACTCGGAAATGAAGTCATAGGCATCTGCTTTATTCATTGCTGAAAATCGTGCATGGGTTGCTCTCTTGCAGGTCAAGGTGAATCCTTTGTCAGGGAAGGTGATAATAGATTTTCCGCAATCAATAACAGCATGGTGTGCAGTAAGGTAAGGCATTCCTAGGAAGATATCATAGTTATCCAGGGAACAGACTAGGGCTTCAGAGATATCGCCGCTTTCTTTGTCAATCTGTATGACAGGCTTTGCAACATAGTTGATTGCTGAGCGTGATCCTTTAACTGCCATCTTCAGGTTGATAGGGGTCTCGAGGTCTCTGGTAGGGATTTGGTGGGTGGTGACAAACTTTCCTGATATCAAGTTGTCTCCTGTGGTTCTTGTATCGAATAGTGCCTTTGCTTTGTGGCCATTAACTGTGATGTATGCTTCGAGAGGTTGGGATTGAGTTCCACTAGGTCCTGCATGGTTTGTGGTAACTGTGACTGATTCCTTCAGATGGGGATCGTCTTCCTGGGTGTGGTATGTTCTCCTGACATTCTGGGGTCTCCTGGTTCCTCCAGGGCCTCCATTTCCTCGCTGCTGGGTACTCCTATGCTTCTTCTTCTCACAGCAGTTATCGGAGTAGTGTCCATGTTTTCCACAATCGTAACAGTCATTATCTCTTCTGCGCCGATCCTTCTCAGCCAGGGATACTCTTGGATGCAGAGAGGTATTGTTGGAGAACCTTGGTTGATTTCGCTGGGTGTTGTTCTGGGGGAGCTTGGGTGCTTGTTGGGTAACTGCATTAGAGGTTGCATTTCCATGATGATTTCCTTAGAGTCCTGTAGAGTGGGCAATTGCATCTCGCTTTTCCGCTATCTCCACTAGTCGGTCAAAGGAGGTATCTGAAGTGATGTGTGGCTTCACTTCTCGCTTGAGTTTGATATCCATAGCATCTAGGAGTCTCTGCTTCGCTGAATAGTCGGAAATTGTTCCTAGGGCGAGACTGTCTCTTAAGGTTTTAAATCTGAATACAGTATCAGTAATCTGTGCTGTTTTTCCGCCGGTAGTTTGCTTGACTTATAGCCTCTGTTCATAGATGGTATCAGTGGACGTGGAAGGAAGGAAGTAGGCCTCGAATTTCTGTTTGAGTCCAGCAACTGTGTGGTCTCCTTGGGATGCTTCATATTGTGTGAATTTATCGAGGGCTTTCTCTCTGCAATATGCTCCATAGTATTGCAGGGCTTCAGGGGCATCGTCAGTTATGCCAAAGCTGGTGATGTATCAGTGGACAGTATTGAACCAGGAGTTGATTCTCAATGGGTCTCGATCTTTTCCTTCTCCTGTGTATGTAAATGGTGCTGGCCCTTTAGGACAATTATTTCCCTCCTGGGGGACTGACATGGCGATAGGTACAGGGCTTGGATTGCTTGGTGAACTTGGTGGACTAGGTGGTCTTGGTGGACTAGGTAAATCGTCTGGTGCAGGGCTTGGTTCTCTTGGTTCTCTTGGTAAACTAGGTGGTCTAGGTGGCGAAGCTGGGGGTGCTGGTCCTGGAGCGTCCTCTGGACCGGAATCTGATTCTGATTCTGAGCTTGGTTCTTACTTGGATTGGACTTCTTGGTGGAGCTGTTCTTGGACTTGTTCCTGGACTTGGGCTTGGTCTTGGACTTGGTCTGGAGCTTGGGCTTGGGCGTGGTCTTGGGCTTGGCCTTGGTCTTCTTCTTCACTGCTGCAGCTATCTGCTTAAGATAGTTATGAGTCCTCAGATGGTGGTGCAGGTGGGGGTACTGGCGCTTGACTTTGGGGTCCTGAGGAGGATGCTACCGATCCTCTAGTGAAGGGCCTTCTGGTATCTCTTGGAAGCGAAATGGTTGCTAGCTAGGGTTAGCGGTCTCGCCAAGAGTCCGCTCAAGGCCTTCTTGGAAACAGGGAGGTGTACTAGTACTGCAGGGTCAAGGTAGGTAAAGGGTGATCAGTCCTCTGCCGCAGATCAAAGGTATA